>CM072511.1:137363957-137391457 GCA_036898135.1 Oncomelania hupensis | reverse complement strand
ACAAAACAATGATACAGTGGGCTTTCGTTGCTCAAACCAATCGCTAAAGTTTGAATTTTCCATATTGGTTCTGACAAGGAGTTATTTCCCCTGTTTTAACGGTACAGCCGTGTGGCCTTTGACCGTACTTCCGAGTAAACCGCGCAGCTTCAAGAGTGCCTCTTTGTTGCCTGTGGTAGGGTAGGGTCTAATTTATCAACCAAAAACGAAAAACCTTACGAGCAATTGTTTTTACGGGTTCCTACCGACTTCGTGGTAGCTGCTATTTTTAGATCTAGAATATTGGCTTGCACAAAAACTAAAGAATTTATTCATTTAAAAATGGACAATACTTTCCGACGAGTTTTTTGTTGTTGTTGTAAGCTTATTTTTTCAGTGGGGCCACACTCACTGTAAATGTTAAAAGAATATGTCAAGGAGGCTTGGTCAAAGCATGTCCCTTTAAAACGCATTGGTCTACCCTGGCCTGCAGGGGCTATACATGTCTTAAATGAATAGGTTACTGATTGTCAGCTGCCGCCAAAGACGATTCTCTCAAGCATGACTGTAGCGAGAAAGCAAAGTGTTCTAATCAATAATAGTCCACAATACGCCGAAGAAGCACCTTAATTATTTTGCTTTGACACTAAGGTGTCTCTAATGTACCATTTGCCTTAGAAGATGGGTTAAATCTGTCTTTTGCCCTCACTGTTAACTCTACGTCTTCACAGCCATTAGATCTAGTTCCTAAAATAAAAATAAATGTAAAAAACATAAAAATTATAATCCTTTATTGAGAAATGGAAGATTACGTATAACAGATTTAAATTTTTTTTGTATTGATCTGTAAGCGAAAATCGGGTAATATAAAATATGAATATGTAATAAGAAAAATGGCCTTTCAGGAGAAAACAAAACACCAGAGTTGTAATTTCTGTGACTTACTTAAAGCATAGATCTTAATTACATGCTTGAAGCAAGTCACAGAAATGGCAACTTCCTTTGCTTTCTTCTGCCGTCAAAGCCATGTTATATATAAATATCTTATACCCCGTTTCATATTACACATCTTTCCTCTACCTAATTCACCATGAAAACTCCATTGACTCTCCTTTGCGCAATTGCCAATCCCTGTTAATTCCATCCTTTTGGTGTTGTCACAACTACTAGACCTATGGGTTAAAGAAACTAAGTGCACACTTTATTGCATGGAGAAAGAGAAGATGGTAAGCGAAAGACAACAATAAATTATATTTGTGTACTGTAGTAACTTGCAAGGTTCTGATATTAATTCCGCCGCCTTGAGTTAGATCCCGTATCTGCAGCGCCTTAAATAGCTCTTGCCCTGGAAAAGCGCTACATAAGATCGACGAAATAAAATAAAATAAAATAAATTGTACTGTGGTAGCCCTCTTTCAACATTTAACTTCGCAAAATAAAAAAAAATAAATAAAATTTAAAAAGGATTCATAAGACGAGAGAGATTTAAAAGTAGATTTAATAATAATTGTTGAGAAATACGACAATGGAAATAAAATATCTAATAAGCGTATAGATGATTGTTCATTTTTGTGGGTTTGAAGAACAAGAATGCCTGCTGAATCCTATCAAGGTTAACAAAAATAGTTTCCACAACAAAATCGAAAACAAGATAATTAGGTAATGGGATGCTTCATGTCGTACTGAACCTATTTATACATAAAACAAGGTTGGAGAGAAGAACAGAAGAACAGTCCCTGAAAGCCCAGACCACATACTTAACTCATCTTTGATTCTTTTGATTAAAAAAAAACCTTCATAATATTGATCTTACATCATGAAAGAGTATCACGCGTATGAAGCGTGTGCAAATCAAAGTTTTAGATAGCGGTTTTATTCGTTGTGTGAGTGAGTGTGTGTGTGTGTTTGTGTGTGACAGAGAGAGAGACAGACAGACAGACGGAAAGACAGACCGACAGAGACAAACTCAGACAGAGGAAGAGACAGACACTGAAATTAAAAGAAAGCGGGGCGGAGAGACAGAGGGTAGATCAAAGGACAGAGAGTGAGAGAGATTAAAAACGACGGAGAGACAGAAAGAGAAATAAAGAGAGACAGACATACCAACTGACAGACGGAAACAAACACAGAGAAACAAGGATAGAAGGGAAGATTAAAAAGACAGAGAACGAGAGGGAGAGGTATAAAAACAAATAGAGGGAGAGACAGACAAAAAAGAGAGAGACAGACACAGAGACAGACACAGAGAAAGACATAGAGGCACAAACACTGAGAAAGACAGAGAGAGAGAGAGAGAGAGAGAGAGAGAGAGAGAGAGAGAGAGAGAGAGAGAGAGAGAGAGAGAGACGCAAACATAGAGGCACAGAGACAAAGATACAGAGACAACAGAGAAGCAACTGTTTTAGGGGGAGAGAGGGGGAAAATACAACAACAGTTATTTGTGCCTACGGGAGCATCATTGACTGCCAGACACTGAACTCAGACAAAGCGTTGTACATCATTTTTGATGGAAATGCATCCAGAAGCAATATCATTCTGAACTAGATACGGTCCGCTAATTCCAATTGCCTTGTCAGATTTGTCTCTGCCCTATGTTTTATGACAAGCCAATAAGGTATCTTACAAGAACAGAAAAAAACAAGATTTTTTTGGTGGTGATAGTAGTTGTAGTGGATGGAAAGAGGAGGATTTGTGATTGTTGGTGATGATGGAGGTAGTGACGATGTTTTATGTTTTATGGTTCTCTCTCAATAATTATTACTGTAACACTAACCCACACAGCGTTGAATCTCAAAATTGCAAGTCGAAAATATGCTTAAATCGATACAGCTAAAGTAAAACTCAAATAACAAGTAATTACGACGAATGCGAATATGATTTGTATTCTTACGACAACGTAAAATAAATAAATAAATAAATAAAATTAACCAATAAATCAGTTGAACAATTAATCAATAAACACATAGAAAAACAACGAGTAAATAACACTCTGTTGTTGAAGCAAAATGAAGTTGAACCAGAACATTACAGTGACTAATCATGAGAGACACAGCTGCTAGCTGGCTTTCACACTTCTCAAGAATGCAGGCTTGTTGTGTTTTTCACATCAGGTTTCCTTACCTGTAGACGGAGAAGCGCCTGCAGAGACGATAGCACTCATCGAATCATGGGCTGAGTTCCAACCAACCAACTACGCCGTCACGACTAGCACACTTTCAGGTTTTTGAGGACAGGAAGTTTTTATCTTACTATATGCTGCACAAAGGCTCCACTGCCTGTGGGTCTACTCCTAAACCAAAGGGTACCCATCACATGATAGATTTCTAAAACTCAGTAATTTTCTACCATGCCCAAATATAAGACTAAGATTAAGAGGTAGTGGGATGGGATGTTCCTTTTGAACCGAGAAAATACAAAATATACGATAATTAAGGCAAAGACTCGATCGGTGTAAACAATTGCAAACTTGCATAGACCGAGGGAGACTGGATATATTTGAAGTTTTCTTGTAGAGGAGAAGGATTTCGGTTTTGTCATCATTGAGTTTAAGCCTATTTTGTGGCATCCAGTCTTTGACATCTGTGATGCATGCCTCGAGAGTCTGGACGCTAGCCTGCACCTGAGCAGGAGGAGAGGAGCGGGAGCAACTGAGTGTCGTCAGCGAAAGACTGGGAGAGAACTGAGTAAGAGTGAATGACAGAGGACAGAAGTTTGGTATAGAGGATAAACAAGACAGGCCCAAAAACTGACACTTGAGGGACACCAAAGTATAGATCCGCAGGGGAAGATGAGAATTCGTCAACTGAGAGGTAGGACTCAAACCATGCCAGGACGGAGCTAGAAATGCCGCATAGAGAGGCGAGGCGCTGAAGGATAATGTGATGGTCAGTAATGTCAAAGGCAGAAGAAAGATCAAGAAGAGCAAGAACAGATGCAAGGCCCCAAGTCCAGAGCCTGAAGGATGTCGTTGGTGATCTTGATGAGGGCAGTCTCGGTGCTGTGGTGAGGTCTTTATGCGAACTGAGTGTTAGGGATGAGGTCATGATCAGTGAGGTAGTACTAGGTGAAGAGCTGTTGCAGAAAGACTTTTTAGAGGATTTTGGACAGGAGAGAAAGATGGAGTACGCTGGTTAAACGATCATCTGTGGTGCCCCTTCGACCTCCGAGTTAAGAGATAGGATAGGAAAGGACAGGAAAGAAAGGTTGGAGACTGGTCTATAATTTTTCAAGTTATTCTGGTCCAGAGACGGCTTCTTGAGGAATGGCTTTACAACAGTGTTACGTTGAAACGCCAATGGTAGTATGTCTGAAACGCGCACGATAGATCTAATCGTTTCGTTTTGCAAAGTATTCAATAATGGAGTTTATTTACCTTTGATTTGAGTTTGCATTGTTGTTAGGAGAGGCTTTGTATAACGTTGATAATTTTCGTTAGTCGATATTATTGGAGAATTCTCTAGATTTGAGAATTTACTATCGATGGAAACTTCCCGATAAATATCGAAGTTGGAGAATGTTCCCGGAAGGAGAAGAAATATGTATGACGTAAGACAGTGATGACGATCTTTAATTCTGATTGGTTGTAATGCGTCATTTCTAGAACGTCCTGAGGTCATCTCGAGTTGAGAAAAAATTATATATTCGATGCTCTGTGTGTTGTTGGAGTTGTTGTTGATAGTGAGTTGGAAAGTAAAAATTTGAGAGTGGAAAGGCGATTGAGCGATTGTATGCAGTTGTTGATGTGTGCTGAATAAAAGTGGAAAACTTCATACGAAGACTCAGTGACTTGTATGCTGATTGAGCAGGCTGCGTGGATAAACGAATCTGAGTTACACACGCCTATCAGGAATTCAAGCATCGGGGCTGAATCAGATACTGATAGAAAAACACCATCATATCGAGTGTAACAAACAGCAGCTTTGAAAGTGGCAGGAACAGTGCCGAAAGCGAGACTGTCATTAATGATGTTAGTCAGAACAGGTAGAAGGGTATCAAGACATTCAACCGAAAGAGGGGTAGGGATCATGGGGTCGAGTGGGCCGGTTTTTACAAGCAGACCCGTTTACCCCGCGCTATTTGAGCTTTTGTTTGTTTAGCAGTAGTAAAACTTAGAAGGTTACTGTAGTCTATAGCAGACGATTAATGTATAACTGATGTGTACACACACACTGCGAGCTGACGCGAGCCGTTATAGTGACATCATCGCGGCCGATCGAGTTTTAAACTTTATAGCCACTTAGATTGTCTCAGCCAATCGGGACACAGGTAGAGGGTTTAGAACCAGTTCTGGCTGATTCGGTCCAAGCCAAGTATAGGTCAGTTGTGTGGAAAGCTCTGAGGAGTACACAGTTACCCTCAAGCAGAGAAATATCTCCACTGATAGAACAGGGAAGCAGTGCTTGTTGAATTTTTGAATTCAATCAAGTAGCCACGGGCCTGACATTGTCGAACAGGTAAATGAACATACTTCTGTTTCATCGTGATGTATTTATATTATTGTTGAAATTATGTTTGTGGAATTTGCTATGCATAGATTTGAATTGTTAGTCCGACTTTGCCTTACCACGTGGAGAAGCCGAACACGTGTCAAGCACGACCGGTTGTGACGCCGTGTTGTATACCTGACGGAACCACTGTTGTTTAACCTATATGTATGCTTGCAGACCAGTGGCTATACCAGTGAATGTTTATAATATTATTAATTCTTTATGTGTATAGTTAGCCACGATTTATATTTATGTATTTAATAGGAAATTAGAGTGGAGATTCCAGCGGACCACCGACTTAGCAGAATGTTCGTCGCTTATGTATAGAGATGTGGAGCTATCACTGAGGGCTACTTTGGCTTTCAGTGAGACGCTCTCCACAGACCTATTATTCAGGGTTGTGCAGAATTTCGTCTCATATGTTACAGACAAGCAGGCGGGGATATCGTGAGCCCAACTCAACAGAAAAGCAGAACCTAATCTATGATTCGAGTTGGCTGCCGAGGCATCTACAGCATCGTGCACAGATAGCCTCAAACGTCGTACCAAAAGTCAAAGACTACACGACGACCCAGCGTGTACCAGAAGCTACCTCAACGCAGTGCTTTAAACACGCAACACTTCAGTTAAGTGCCCAAAAAACAGTGCACTAAAACTGTAGCAAAAGGACCACAGTAGTCCACTCTTCATGAACGGTAGTAGCCAGTGCCCTATGAAGAAAACAGCTGCCTAGACTATCAGCGAGCGAACCATTCGCATTGACAATTGAACTCTTAAGTTAGATTCGTACTTTGAAGATCGTGTATAGAGTAGAAGAAATAAAGGTGTGATTTTGACTATTATCAAGTGGCTGGACTACATATGATTCATAGCCGTGTGAAAGCTAGTGTGACAGTGATCTTTTACCATTTTTCTATCTATCTCTGTACCCCAGCCTTAACACAGACCGAGCTAAACAAATAAATGTATTAAAGTAATTCACCGGGTGACTCACTAGCAGTTCCCATAGAATAAGACGTGAGGGTTACAGCATTCCATTGTGCAGAGCCCAGCAACAATAAAACCCCACGTTACACCGGTTGTAGGTTTTTATTTTAAAATTATATTTACGAGATCGCTTTGAGAAATGGGAGCAAATGAGGAAAATGAGGAAAATGAGGAGGTACTCAATTGATAAAGCAGTTTTCATCATTCGTTCCAAATGGCACAAGAAGGGTGGGATGGGGACAGAGTGAGAGAGAGAGAGAGAGAGAGAGAGAGAGAGAGAGAGAGAGAGAGTGGGAGAGGGGAGTGGGGAGGGAGTGGTAAAACTTGCAGGAAGAGCAAATGCCGAAGAGGGATAGCCTCGGAAGCGCCAAATTATTACTAAGCAACCTGTATTATCTTTCCACTTAAATACCTATTAGAAGTGATTGTGTGGGATTACGATGACGTCTGGTACGGTAGGCGGAAGCTCTAGGCCTAACCGTCAGTGAGGTTCGTGTCACGACTTCAAAACCACAGCGCTGTATTTGAGTGGCTAAACTGTTTCCAAGTGGTCCCAAAACATATGTAGAAGTGGCCACGAGCATTCTTTTTTTTAAGCCCGCACATCAACGTCAGCCGCGGCATGTCATGACTCTAATGCCACAAGAGGCCCCAACGTTTCCAAGTGGTTCCAAATAACATACAAGTGGCACCAAAATAATAAGTGAGCACCAGAGTCTTCTTTTTCTTAGGAGACGACGAACCGACCCGTCCCGCTCTTTTCCTGCAATGAGCCGGCACTTAAACACGCCCATAAAGATGAAGAGTTTCAGAGTTTCTAACAGGTGCCACAACTCGTTAGATCCTGAGTTTATTCATATTCTATCTTGAAGAATACTCATTAAAATCGGGAGCTTATCGAGCCCTACCCCAGGAACAAGTATTTCCAAAGTGATTGTAGTTTCAAGGGCGGCTGTGATAATTCAGTGTGTTGTTGTCTACCGTACTTTACCACCCAGCGCATGGGCATGAAGTCAATTAGTGACTTAACCAGTAACGAGAAGAGTGTACAATCTTACGCCATCGCTGACAGGGGCTGACTTATCCCTGCTCAACGTTTGCTTCTGGTCTTGCCTCCCGAACTTCAACATCTAGCACTGGTGTTTGACTTAATCAGTGTAACGTGAACAACACGACTTGTAGCATCCCTGACCTAGTACCGCTTGATGCCCAATGTTCCCATTTTGACTATTCCTGTCAAATCTAAGCTTCTGGTCTTGCTGCAAGCACTATGGTCTGAAATGAATCTCATATTCGGGCTATCCGATCAGTCTATCTTGTCTCGCATTTCCGTTCAGTAAGTCAATGTACATACTCACATAATTCAACCATCAACAGTGAAAGAGAGCCAATATTGCATAATGACATGAGATTTTTTATTCGCTTCAAAGGTTATACACTGAAGAATTTGCTTTGCGCATTTGAGAAGAGTACCCCCCTTAACGGATGCAGAGTTCTCTCTCTCTCTCTCTCTCTCTCTCTCTCTCTCTCTCTCTCTCTCTCTCTCTCTCTCTCTCTCTCTCTCTCTCTCTCTCTCTCTCTCTATCTTGTTCTTGTTTTGTTATTGTTCCTTGATTTGAATGTTATAACAATGAGTTGTATTTAATAGTTATTGTTAAAGCCCCAAGGGCAAGATGTAAAAAAGCGCATCTAGCGCTTACTCTTTTACCCTTGCAAAATAAAATTGTTATCGTATCTTATCTTATCACACACACACACACACACACGCACACACACACACACACACACCCACATACACTCATTCACAAACAAACTAAAAACAAAGGTTCGAAGAAATCCATCCATTAGTTTCAGAGGAAAGTGCACAAAATAAACAACTAAATCATAAGAAAAATATTACGTCACCACGATGACGTCACTTGATATACGTAAGTTTTGAATAATACTCAACGAATCTGTATACTCACATTAAATAAACAGTTTAAATGAAATGTAATATACATTTCATTTAAACTATATATAACGTCATCATAATTACGTCACTCGATGTCCGCTGGACCTAAAGCAATAATCATGTAATGTAATGTAACGTCACTCGATTTGCATAATTTTGATTTTACTTTGGTATAAGGTAGAGTCTAAGTCTATACCAAATTTGAACCAAATCCCATTTGTAGCATGGGAGAAAATAGGATTAGAATAAAAATTATGACGTCCCCTTGATGACGTCACACGATGATGTCACAAGGGTACACGGGATTAGTTAGCAAGGTAATAAATTATAACTGGGCTTCGGAATAGGTGACACAGGAATAGACTGTGCGGCACCTTCCGTTTCTGACAGGCTGTCTTGAGACCTTTTAGCATAACTCGGATATGCTCTAACCAGTGATTGCGATCTATGCGTGGAGGTCACAATTTTGGGCGCCGCTGTACAAACCCAGTCGACATGTCAGCCGATATTAATATAAGATGCCACAGCACCTTGCCAAATCCATATAGTGGTGTTGGGTATGTATGTAGATGTTGGTGGAGAGATTCTGGGGACGAGGGTGCGTGGGTGTGTTTTTTGGGGGTAGGTGGATTGGGTGCTGGGTGGATGGCGATGGAGTATGTGTGCATGCGTGCGTATGTGTGCGTGTGTGTACGTGTGTGTGTGGGTGGTTATGAGTGCGCGGATGTGTGTGTGTGTGTGTGTGTGTGCGTGTGTATGTGTTTGTTAAAGTATTTAAAATTAATTTCCCCACATGTATCAGCCCACTCGCCTCTTGGTTTCTTGTCTTCTGTTTATAATAATATTCCCTTTTAACGTTCAAAGTATTAAAAGTGTATTAATTAAACGTGTAATAAACTTTTAATAATATAGTTAAAAACTACGGCTAATTTTAAAAATTCCCCCGTGAGCAAATCCTTTTTTTTTTTAAACTGATGTCACATCTTTTACGAGAAATTGGAACTTTAATATAATTTCAAGGTTCAAGTTTATTCAAGGCTCTAGCCTCCGAGGGGCTTTCCTCCAATTCAAAACAACATGACGCCAGACACATAGTAACAACAACAAAAAAGCCCCATTCACATCATTCTATGCATTCAATACGATATAAATATAACTAATCAAGAAATGCTAACAGGTACATACGCCCACAAACTTAGTATACAAATGAGAGAGATAGAGAGAGAGAGAGAGAGAGAGAGAGAGAGAGAGAGAGAGAGAGAGAGAGAGAGAGAGAGAGAGAGAGAGAGAGAGAGAGAGAGAGAGAGAGGCCTTTTCAAGCCAATCATACATTATTTGAACAGTGACCAAACAACATAGAAGACATAACATAAAATATAAGACAAGTGTGATGTTTATTTCAATAATATTATTCCATTTTTGTTTGCTATTAATAATATCGATGCTAGCCATAAAGATCCAGGCTAAGAACAGAAGCTCCGCTAATCCAGCACTTAAACCCAGACCGTTCTCATTAATTTTGTCCTACAGACGGTGAAGTTCATTGCGAGTGTACGAAATCTATCACTCAGCAAGTGTTTCAGGCCGTTGGCTAACAGATTCTGGTACCGAAGGCTGGCTTGTCTCGTAAGTCACTGCCCCCACTCACTACACTCGACCGACTGATAAATGATCGACCGAGATCTGGTCCTTTTTACTACATTGAAGCCAATAGATTTGAACAAAAATTAAAAAAAGCTGAGCGACAGTAGATCACCAACTTGAAACCACCGAGCAAGACCATTGGAAGGGATTGATGGATTGTTGAATGAGACGAGCCCCCTCCATCAGTAACGTCCAGGCATCCTTGGGAGGTAAATCTGAGTACAGGAGCACTAATCAAGTAGAATGGATCCGCAATAGTAAAAAGAGAATGGATCCTCAATAGCATAGCGGTAGCAGTAGTAGTACTGTACAGCTCGGGGTATCCTATCTATGATGGCTGTGGGCTATCTACCGCTGCGTTATCGAGGATCCACTTTTTTTCTATCGCGGATCCGTTATAGTTGGTTAATGCCCTTGTTTTACCATAATAATAAGGTTATATATTCGTATTTAACATTGGGTCCGTCCACAGTGACTTTTTGAAGAATAGACAATAGAAATGTCTGTATGTTTTTGTATTTCAACAGAAATCCAAACACTGGCGGTGATCGTCACCAAATGTGTCATAAACATAGGTTCTAAGTCTATAGGTCATAATTATAAGCCAGCAAATAGTCGAGCATCACTCAAATTCACGAACCTAAAAGCATTGAATTGTCTCCATTGAAGATGAGTTTCAGCTTATTGGTCAGTTCGAATTTCACACTGTACTGAGTGTTACACTCATTCGAATCGATGTTGGTGTTTTTCTATCAGTATCTGATTCAGCCCCGATGCTTGAAATCCTGATAGGTGTAACTGATTCGTTTATCCACGCAGCCAGCTCATTCAGCAGCAACAAGGCAAAGTCTTCGTATGAAGTTTTCCACTTTTATTCAGCACACATCAACAACTGCATACAATCGCTCAATCGCCTTTCCACTCTCAACTTTTTACTTTTCAACTCACTATCAACAACAACACAACAACTTTTGAAACAGTGCGGCACTTATATAGTCTCTTCATACTCCCGAACAATTTAGAACACGGTGGAAATGACGCACTACCACCAATCAAACTAAAGATCGTCATCACTGACTTACGTCATACACCTCTATACACATTCCCGGAACGTTCTCAAACTTCGACATTTATCGGGAAATTTCTATCGACAGTAAATACTCAAATCTAAAGAATTCTCCAATAATATCGACTAACGAAAATTATCAACGTTATACAAAGCTTCTTCTAACAACAATGCAAACTCAAATCAAAGGTAAATACACTCTACTATTGAATACTTTGCAAAGCGAAACGATTAGATCTATCGTGCACGCTTCAGACATACTATCCTTCGCGTTTCAACGTAACATAACCCCCCACTCAAGAAGAAATTTACCCAATTTCTTTCAACAACGTTGAAACGTAATGCACAAACAAAGTCTTAATTTCTGGACTTTCTGACTACTGTCATTGTGCTCAGTTCATTCACACAGAGTCAATGTTCTTCCATCCGCAAGTCTATCTGGATATTGTCAATGTTCACAGTTTATTCACACAAGGTCAATGTTTTTCATCTGCAAGTCTGTTTAGATATTGCCAATGTTCTCCACACAGTCAATGCTCTTTACTCACACACTCTGCTGAGAAAGTCCGCACCAACATTGTCTGATCCTTTAATAGATTCTACTCGCATGTTAAAGTTCTGCAAGTAAATAGCCCATCTCATGATGCGACTGTTCACAAACTTGGCAGAGTTCAAGTAAGTTAACGGCTTGTGATCAGTCTGCAGCACGAACTTCACTCCTTGAAGGTACAGTTCGAACTTCCGGATTCCCCATATGATGGCAAGGCACTCTTTCTCCATGGTCGAGCAATTTTTCTCAGCCCTGGACAGCTTCTTGCTGGCGTAACTGACCGGAAATAGTTTCCCTTCGTGTTCTTGCATCAGTATGGCGCCGATGCCTTCGTCCGCTGCGTCTGTTCTTAAGACGAATTTCTTGAAAGTGTCAGGCAGTCGTAGCACCGGATCCTTCGAAAGGAGGTCGCGCACAGTCTGGTATGCCTTCTCCTGAGACGGTCCCCACTGCACTTGGTTTGGACAGCCTTTCCGCACCAGGTCCGACAAAGGTGCTGTGATGGCTGAGTAGTTCGGTACGAACTCCCTATAATACCCAGCCAATCCCAGGAAAGATCGCACCTGCTTCTTTGTTTGGGGACGTGGAGCGTTCAGAATCTTGGTGACGTTTTCTAGCAGAAGCCCCTTTTGTCCTTCTTTCAGCGAATGGCCGATAAAGTCGACGTTGTTAGTCCACAGAATGCACTTACGGGGTCTCACGGTCAGGCTAGCTTCTGTTAGATGGTGAAACAGCTCCCTCAAGGTCTGCAAATGCTCTTCCCAGGTGTGGGTGTGGACTAGCAGGTCGTCCCAGTAACACACGACATTGTCCATCCCTTTGAGCATCTTCTTCATCCCTCTCTTCAGGGTAGATCCGCTGTTGACCATGCCAAAGGGCATCCTTAGGCACTCGTACGTCCCATCAGGAGTTATAAAAGCAGTCTTTGGTATGTCCTGTTGACGCACGGGGACTTGCCAATAACCTTTGCTGAGGTCAATCTTTGAGAAGATTTTACTCCCCGATAATTGGCGGAAGAGGTCTGCTGCAGTAGGCATCGGCTCAGGGTCGAAGACGGTGATCTTATTAACCTTCCTGTAGTCGATGCATACTCTGTTGTTCCCGTCCTTCTTCTTCACAACCACGACAGGGGATGCGTAGGGGGTACTGGACTCCCTGATGATGCCCATCTTCAGCATCTCATCGATGTCTTTTTTCAAGGATTCGCGGGCCTTGAAAGGGATTGGGAAGGGTTTTGATCGAACGGGAATATTTGAAGTGAGGTGGACTTCATGTTCGACCAAAGTCGTAGAGCCTGGGACATCGCTGAAGCTATGGGGAAACTCACCCATAAGGTCCTTGAGCTCCATCTTTTGACCTTCCGTCAAGCTCGGTCCTAGCTTAACATCATCGATGCCTTCTTTGCTGTGGAAGTCTCCGAGTTCCAATAGTTCCTCGCTGTCAAAGCTGTCGTCGATCACAGCTGCTGTTGCTGCATGCATAGTCTCTGGTGGCCTTTCCACGTACAGCTTAAGGAGGTTGGCGTGGTATATCTTGGAATGCTGGCCGACCTTCACCTTGTAGTCGTTGATTCCCACCACGGTCTCCACTTCGTACGGGCCTTTCCACTGCATCAGCAACTTATTATGATCAGTAGGTAGCAGTACCAGTACTTTGTTGCCAGGTTTGAACTTCCTGTTCACGGCCCTACGATCGTAGTAGTGCTTTCCACAGTCCTGGGACTTCTTCAGGTTTTCTCTGGCTATCTCGAGAGTCTGCTCCAGCTTCTCCCGTAGCTCAAACACGTACTGGTAGCTGTTCTTCACCTCTGGGGTTTCTACTTCTTTCGTCCACAGTTCTTTTAGGATGTGCATCGGCCCTCGGATGGTTCTTCCGTATAGCAGCTCGAACGGAGAAAAGCCGGTGGACTCCTGCGGTACTTCTCTGTAGGCGAAAAGTAGGGCGTTGATGTAGCGATGCCATTGTCTGGGCTGCTCACTGCACAGTTTCTTCAGGGTGGACTTCAGCGTAGCATTGAACTTTTCGACGAGCCCGTTGCACATTGGATGGTAGGGTGTCGTAGTCAAATGCCGGATGCAGTCTGTTGACCTCCTTCATGCAGTCAGAGACGAACTGCGTCCCGAGGTCTGTCAGAATTTCTTCAGGCACTCCAAGTCTACTGAACATGTCCACCAGTGCCTCTGCCACAGTCTCAGTGTCAATCTTCTTCAGAGGGACTGCTTCTGGGTACCGAGTCGCATAGTCCACTAAAGTCAGTACCCATCGATGACCTTCTTCACTCGGAGGTCTTATTTCGCCGATTAAGTCTAAGGCCACCCTCTTGAAAGGTCGGTCGATCAAAGGCATCCTCTGCATAGGTATTTTCGGGACCCTTCCTCGAGGTATGGTCTTCTGGCAAATGTCACATGATCGGCAGAAACGGCTGACGTCCGCATGAATTCCTGGCCAGTAGAATACCGCCTGGACTCTGTCTGACGTCTTCTTGATGCCTAGGTGACCTCCCATGATGGAGTCATGTGCTACTTCCATCACTTGGCGCCTTAGAAGTAACGGTACCAAGACTTGACGTAGTGGTTTCCCTCCGTTGACCCTCGGGTGCTGGAAGATTCGGTACAGGATCTTGGCCTTCACCTCGAAATAGACCGTACCACTGCCTTTGGTTACGTGGTCTTGGCGGTTCCTGTACTTGTTTAAAGTGCTATCAGCTTCCTGGAGCTGGATCAGTTTATCTCTGTCCACGATGGCAGCTTTTGAGTTGTCGGCGACCTTCAGTGGCGTAGTCGTCTTGTCTCTCTTGGCCTGGGCCCTGGTTGTAACAGCACCGACGATCTCTGGTCGGCAGGGCTGAGCCGGAGTAGCCACATTATCCCGTAGCAGCTCTGTAAGGTCTCCATCGGGAAATGGAAATGGATCCTCCTCCACAACTTCGACGTGTTGAGTTGAGGCAGGACTCCACTCTGGATCGGGGTCGTCGGGTCGTCTCGCGCCGTCGATATTCCCGATCATCAAATCGTATAGCGGCTTCTTCAGGCAAACCGCTTCTACTTCGCCTATGTAGAAAGGAGTGCTGACTTGAATCTTTGCAACTGGCGCTCTCACACATTTGCTGTCGGCCATAAGTGTCCATTTAGAATCGCCAGTGAACTGTTCTTTAGGGATTAGGTCTTCTCTGACGATGACCCCACTGCAGCCAGAGTCTCTTAAGACAGTCGCTTCATGATTTCCGACGCGTCCCTTGGAAACAGGCATGTTCTTTACGGTCATAGCTGCGCTGGCGACGACGGGGATGGATTTCCCGTTGGCAAGGAGAAGTTGGCCATCGGTTATGCACTCTTGCACGTCCGCATGAGTAGCTGTGCGTTCGGTCTGACTAGGAAGAATGACGCTCCCGCCGCACACTTGATGGTCAGATCTACTGGTTTGCCGTTGATTGGAGAAACGTCTCTGTCGGTTGCCCGCCGCTGCATTGTCCGTACTGCTCCGCTGTCCGCTACTTTTGTTTTGAGAACAGTTAGCCGCTCTGTTGTCTGTAGCGTTGCAAGTGAAACAGCCTCTTGAATGCCCTTCCCTGGGAGGTGGCGTGGAGTCCGTGTGTCTCTGGCCCGTCTGAATCCCCTGGATCTGGTTCCCATGGCTTGCAGTTTTATGAAATGGCTTCGTTGCCTTGGGTGGCCCCAGCGTTTTCCCGTGAACGAGGAGATATCTTTCAGCAACCTCGGTCACTTCATTAAGCGTCTCCAGCTTCTGTAATTCTAAGTGGGTCGCCAGGTCCTTGTGACAGGCATTGAGGAATTGCTCCTTCACGATCAGGTCATGGAGACTATAGTAAGACTTCCCTTTGCCTGATAGTTCCACCCACTTGTGTAAGTATGACGACAGGCGCTCCACAAATTGCTTTGGTGTCTCGTATGACAAAGGCCGGCATTCACGGAAGCGTTTACGGTAGCCCTTCTCTGTGAAGCTGTAGCAATGCAGTAGGACCTCTTTCAAGACGTCATAGTTTTTGGCATCATTGTTCGACAGTCTGGTGTAAACCTCGAGTGCTTGCCCCGTCAGAAGAGCACTGAGTCGAATCGCCCAGTCTTGAGGTTGCCAGTTAGAGCTTTCAGCGAATCTCTCAAATCTCGCTAGATAACTGTCGATCTGGTCTAGATCGATCCTTCCCGTCGACGAACGCTGGCAATTTTGGAGCCTTGTTGTCGCTGATAACTTGTGGCGCATGCTGATTGTTTTGGATACGCGCCAACTCTAGCTGGTACTGACGCTCACCTTCAAGACGCTTCAGCTCAAACTCACTTTCTTTTTCTTGCCGCTGCTGTTCAATTTCTAGACGCTTCTGTTCTAGTTCTATTTCTTTTTCTAGACGCTTCTCTTCCAATTCTCTTTCTTCACGGCGACACTGCTCTTCTAATTCTCGTTCTTGTATTCTCTCCAGGGATTTGACGTACTCCGTCAGCTGTTTGCCTTTTAGATTCAGTTCAATCCCTCTCTGCCAGAAGTCAATCACCTTGATGCTTTTCTGGAAAGTTCTTTTCTGGAAAAGTTCTTTTCTGGGAAGTTCTTTTTCTGGAAAGTTCTTGACTGTGCTGTACCTTTCTAGACTGTTCTAGAACAGCACGCGTTCTGCAGTAGCGCTGATGCTTGCCACTAGTCGCCTTCGCTGACGCAGGCCCCGCTGTCCTCGTCGTATGCGACGCTGCACCACGCTGGTGGTGATGTATACGCTCCTGTGCTGAAGTAGACTCGACGTCCGCTCGTCGCTCTCTCTAATACTGGCGATGTAGCTCCGAGACTGTCCCTCGACGTAGTCTTGCGGCAGCCACGTAGTCCCGATCTGTTGTTCGCTCACGAAGAAACTCTTCAGCGACTACACGCCCTTGCAGTCAACCCGAATCTTTCGGAGATGTAGTCCCAGTATGTTGGCCCCTCTCGACGCAACTCGTTGGCGACTATCCTCGATGACTGCCTCTCGTAACGTTGATTCGCTTGTTGTAGCAGTTGAACCCTTTGCTATGACGTGGATCCCGGCTTGGCCCCCAAAATGTTACACTCATTCGAATCGATGTTGGTGTTTTTCTATCAGTATCTGATTCATCCCCGATGCTTGAAATCCTGATAGGTGTAACTGATTCATTTATCCACGCAGCCTGCTCACTCAGCAGCAACAAGGCAAAGTCTTCGTATGAAGTTTTCCACTTTTATTCAGCACACATCAACAACTGCATACAATCGCTCAATCGCCTTTCCACTCTCAACTTTTTACTTTCCAACTCACTATCAACAACAACACAACAACTTTTGAAACAGTGCGGCACTTATATAGTCTCTTCATACTCCCGAACAATTTAGAACACGGTGGAAATGACGCACTACCACCAATCAAACTAAAGATCGTCATCACTGACTTACGTCATACATCTCTATACACATTCCCGGAACGTTCTCAAACTTCGACATTTATCGGGAAATTTCTATCGACAGTAAATACTCAAATCTAGAGAATTCTCCAATAATATCGACTAACGAAAATTATCAACGTTATACAAAGCTTCTTCTAACAACAATGCAAACTCAAATCAAAGGTAAATACACTCTACTATTGAATACTTTGCAAAGCGAAACGATTAGATCTATCGTGCACGCTTTAGACATACTTCGCGTTTCAACGTAACACTGAGTCTCAGATCGCTCGGACCTAAGCTTGGCACGCGATCGCGAATTTGTGTTCTTATTAGTGACATGACGGAAATGTTCGCATGGTGGTTTCAATATACGGTCTGAATGTTCAACCTGTATAGTGTATTGATTACTCCCTCGGATTGCCTAGTCTGTGCACACACGCATTCCATAGCACGGAATTTAAAGATCGTAACGCTCATGTCCTAGGCGACGGTGAGTGCCAGCTTCTTAAATACATCTAGCGAATGCTACAAGGTCCCTTCATCGCCATCTCCGCTCACCAAGGATTGTGCTCAGTTGTCTGTGAGTCAGACGATGCCCCTAAGGCAGCAAGTGAGCGTCTCGGGCGTTGGAGTTAGGTTCTGTATCGGCCAGCGCCTTGAGCAGATCTTGAGCTGGAAAAGCGCTAGATAAGACCGATTAAATAAATTAATAAATATCTTACAAGTTTATTCGCAGCTGATGCAAGAATGAATGGTCCGGACTTACTATTTTGAAATAATATTGTGAAAAAGACCATGTAACTAAACTTAGTGACTCAAATTCGCCACGACCTCCCCATTTTGTGGCATTTATGACGCACGCCAAGCGCATCATTATATCTTCCTTTTTGAGCGGGTGATAGGGCGACATCAACGACTGATTGAGCGGATGAAGGCTTGTGAGATTAATGCTGGATCAGCTAGGTAGGGTCATTCCACAGTAGCTAGTATCTGGATACGATAGCTTCCTCTCAAAAGAACGCGTCCCTTTTAGTACTTTTAAAAAAAAAAAATGATCTCAAATTCCTTCCAGCGAAAATCTCTGGTCGTCGCATTTTTCAAATCTATATGAACGAACTAGAAGATTTACTCCCGAAAGAAAGCGACGATTTATAATGACTACTTGGCGGAAGTTGGCTCTGTGGGTTTACTACAACTATAACTTCCGTCACTAATAACCAGTTTCTTTGTTACTGAAGCAAACCAAGTAGTACGTTTCCTTGGTATAACGTTAGGCCTAATAGCCTATATATCTGGGCAACTGTAATATTTGATATAATACGTCACTCCTACATTCTACATCCGTCCAATGATCATAATAAAGCTTTTATTTGTTTATTTATTTTTAAAAACAATTTTGCAGGTATGAAAATAGATTGCGAATATTTATTACTTGGGTTGTTTGAATCACGGTTGAATCGATTGAGTTGCTTTCTTTCCAGAAAAATCTTCTAGGTTTATATAGACTTATAAAAATGCGATGACTCGCGATTTTCGCTTAGAGAAGTTTGAGACCTTGATCTAAAAGTACTAGAGAGGACGTTATCATGTCCAAATACGAGCTCCTGTTGGTCATTAGACAACTGGGACATGAACTAAAAATATACTTGGATCTACGTATGTTCAACTATTGTCTGACCTTCCTGCATGAATAATATTATATATGAACAATAAACGAGGCAATGAGTATGTGATGAAGACTTCTGAGTTTTACACTAGAACAGCTCGATTAGATCATTATTAATAACATGAACCAATGTTTTGCAATTTGATCTAAACATGATAAATTGTTTTAAAAAATAATAAAAAGAAAAGACATAGTGTATCAAAAGGGAGTCAGATTCCTGTCACCCGAGAAGTGAACTTGCTGCCAAGCTAGTACGCGGGGTATTCCATGTCCCATAAGCCACCACGTCTGGCTGCAAATAAGCGTGTAAAGAAGTTGTAACTGTATTTCTGCAGATCTCTCCTCTAATATCTCATCCGTCTTTGTGAAGAAGAAGGAAACCCGGCTGTGGTAAATCTTCATATCAGCACGTCCGTGTATTTTCCCCTGATTTTAATAAATCCCTCTAACCCTATCCATCGTAGGTTGTAAAACTCAATATGTTCTAGCTAGAACGGCCCTATATACAGTTCTTTCCCATTGTAATATGGTCAATCAGATTTGTTGCGAATAATCATTCAAAGCAGTAGCACTGTAAATTTTCAAGTCCAGGAATTAAGTTATAGCTATGTTAACGTAATAAAAAAAAAAAACCAACAACATTATAATTATCGTCGTGGTCGTTCGTCATCATCATCATCATCATCATCATCATCATCATCAACAACAACAACAACAACAACAACAACAACAACAACAACAACAGCAACAGCAACAACAACATCAAATAACTACATGAACATACGATAAACATGGCGATCAAATTTTGTACTGGAAGATTTCGGGTAGCAGCCAAAGAGTGCTGAAAGAAGGTTGCCTTGAAGCTGGCAAGAAATTGGAAATGAGCTTCCTATCCCTGATCAAAAGATGTTGCGTTACTTGTGTCACGACTGGCTAGTTTTAACTCTGCTTGTTGACTATTTAGCCATCAATAGCATGGATCGAAGTAGAGAGTAGGTACGTCACAGGACGAATCCAAGCAGCTGTTTTACAGAAACCCCTGTATGATCTAGTGCTAGGTTGTAGGTATGTGTTCCTAGGCACGCCCCCCAAAACTGTAGAGATAGCTGCAGTGCAAACCAGGGCCCAAGCTAAAACCCAACCACCCCAGCCCGAGTTCGCTCCGAATCCAGGACTCGAAGAGATCAAAACAGCACAGAAAGAAGACACCTCGATAGCGAAGTGCTTCCAGAAGCTACCCAAGGCGCACACACCCCCGCACAAGGGAGACTTCTACATGGAAGAGGGAGTTCTTCATCGACAAGGAGATGGAGATCACACCCAACTAGTACTACCAGCCACCCTTCGAGCCCAAGTACTAGAACTAGGCCACAGCATGCCACTCAGCGGACACATGGGAATTGGAGCCACAGTGCAGAGAATCAGCGCACACTACTATTGGCCAGGAATCACGGAGGATGTCAAGCGCTACGTGAAATCTTGCCACCAATGTCAACGATATTCCCCGCGACATCACACCGTACCAGTTACCTTAGGACCATCGGTAGTAGTCGGCGTGCCATTCCAGCAAGTCTCAGTAGACATAGTAGGACCACTGCCCATGACCAAGAAGCGGAACAGATTTCTACTCACACTCGTCGACGCATGTACGATGTGGTGCGAAGCAGTCCCGTTGCCAGCGATCGACACCAAGAAGATTGCAGATGCACTCATCGCCATCTTTACCAGAGTCGGATTCCCGGACAGCATTAGAACGGACAACGGATCTCAGTTCACCGGCCGCCTGATGCAAGACGTGTTCGAGTTGATACAAGTTCATCACATTCGCACACCACCATACCACCCAGCCAGCAACGGACAAGTAGAAAGACTGAATGGAACCCTTCTCACCATACTCAGGAAAGTCGCCGACGACAATCCAGAAGCGTGGGACACCTACGTGAATGCGGCACTGTTCGCATACCGAGAAACGCCCCATGCAGCCACAGGCTACACCCCGTCAACATTGCTATTCGGCAGACCTCTAGCAGGACCGCTAGAAGCCCTACGCAGAAGTTGGACGGAGGCCAAGATAGACGACACACCAAGAGGTGCCACCAAGTACGTCGCAGACCTGCAGGAAACCCTCAAAGCAACGTGGAAGAAAGCTGGTGAAGCACTGAAGAAGGCAAGAGCCCGTCAGGCGAAGTACTACAACCGCCACGCTAAGGACCGAGAACTGCAAGTCGGCGATCAAGTGCTACTCTTACTTCCAAGTGGAACCAACAAGCTGGACATCGCTTGGAGAGGACCGTACCGGGTGACTGCCAAGAGATCCAAGACAGTCTACCAAGTAGAGGTAAACGGGAGAGCCCGATACCACCACATCAATCTCCTCAAGAAATACACGGACCGACCGGCGACCCCCGGCACACACACATGGATGGCCATCGCCATCGCGGAAGAAGTTCATCCCCAACTTCAACAGCACCGCCGTACCACTGACAAATGGAACCCGGAAAATCGCCCCGGACAAAGTCGTATGGACAGCCGAATGCGAGACAGCATTCCAAACACTCAAGGACAGAATGACATCGGCGCCAGTACTCCACCTACCCGATTTGACTCAGCCATTCGTTCTTCGCACCGACGCAAGCGACTTAGGCCTCGGAGCAGTACTGCTACAGCGCGACCCCAAGAACACAGAGACACTATTCCCTGTCGCCTACGCCAGCAGGAAATTGAGACCCGCCGAGACCCACTACGCCACGTCGGAGAAGGAATGCCTTGGACTAGTCTGGGCCATACAGAAATTCCAACTCTACCTGTATGGGACCCACTTCACAGTTCAGGTGGACCACCAACCACTATCGTTCCTGGCAGCCTCCAAGTCTTTGAACTCTCGCCTGATGAGATGGGCACTCACCCTTCAAGCGTACTCATTCCAAATCGAGTACATACCCGGCAAAGAGAACCACGGAGCCGACTACCTCAGTCGCCATCTCGTGGAGGACACAGCAGCTGTCGCCCACCCAACACAACTAAGGGCCACAGCACCAGAATTCGTCCCCGCCCAGTAATACCCTGTCACTAGAGTCCATAGCTACCTGGCACAGCATTGCAGCTCAGGTAGAGCAACTTACTTAGCTTGTAAATAGGACCCTAGGATAGTGCAGCGTTAAACTAGGCTCTGTAGTAGAAAAAGGTCGAATCCAGTAGTCATCGCCTTTTTTCAGTTGAGGGAGCCTGTCACGACTGGCTAGTTTTAACTCTGCTTGTTGACTATTTAGCCATGTGTAGTATTTGTAACAGTAGAGAAGTTAGACTATTATACAGCAGCAATTAAATTACACAGCATTACAGCACACTGCGAGCCTGAGCCACACACACAGCGCAGTGACGTCAGCACTTAAGTTTTGAATCGGACCGTTGGAACCAATGGGAGAGCTTAGGCAAAGTGGTTGGAGCCAGTTTGACTGGGTCCAAACCACGCACAGTTTTGGTCAGTTGGGAGGAATACACCGAAGTGTGAACAGCTAGATAGCTAGAGAAATCTCTACACACTTAGACCAGGAAGCAGGACTTAGAAGCATAGAATTCTATCAAGTCACAACGGGCCTGAACTTGTCAAACAGGTAAATGAACACCCTTCTGTTTCATCGTGATATATTTATATTATTGTTGAAATTATGTTTGTGGAATTTGCTATGCAAAAATGTGAATTATTAATCCGAATTTGCGTGACCATGTGGAAGAGCCGACCACGAGGCGAAACACGACCGGTTACGCCGCCATGTTGTATGCCGTACGGAACCACTGTTGTTTAACTTATATGTATGTTTGCAGACCAGTGGCTGTACCACTGAATGTTTATATTATTATTAATTCTGTACGTGTATAGTTAGCCACGTTTGATATTTATGTATGTATAGGAATTTAGAGTGAGATTCCAGTGGAACCCGGAAGTAGCAGAATGTTCGTCGCTTATGTATAGAGATGTGGAGCTATCACTGAGGGCTACTTTGGCTTTCAGTGAGACGCTCTGCACAAACCGATTATTCAGGGTTGTGCAGAATTTCGTCTCTTATATTACAGACGAGCAGGCGAGCTATCCCGAGCTATCCCGAGCTATCCTGTGCACCCCACTCCACAGAAACGACTAGTTGGTTGAGGAACCTCTACCGCACAAGACGGAACGAGCGACCCGGTAAAACACCCTGTCAGACCCCACAGCGTGGCAAGGGAACCCAACTACACAACGACACAGGTGGACCAGAAGCTACCTCACAGAAGGACTTCGAACACCCCACACATGAGTTAAGTGCATAAGGCGAAGGTGCACTTAAACTGATCATAGCAGGACCACAGTAGTCCAACTCTCCAGAAACTGTAAAACGGACCACAGTAGTCCAAATCTACATGAAATATAAGAGCAAGTGCCCGAGGAAGAAAAACAGCTGCATAGACTATCAGCGATCGAACTATTAGCATCGAAAGAGACTTTTTAAGTTAGATTAGTACTTAGAGAATCTTGTATAGAGTAGAAGAAATAAATGTGTGATTTTAACTGTTATCAAGTGGCTGGACTACATATGATTCATAGCCGTGTGAAAGCTAGTGTGACAGTAATCTTTTACCATTTTTCTATCTATTTCTGTACCCCAACCTTAACACAGAACGAGCTAAACAAATAAATTTATTAAAGTAATTCATAGGGTGACGTACTAGCAGTTCCCACCGAATAAACGTGAGGGTCCATAATTCCATTGTGCAGAGCCCATAAACCCCACGTGACAACTTGACTTGATGTGGCGAGTGTAAGGTTACTTGCACGGGATGTCAGTCTGTCTTGCAAAATATAGGAAACGCTAGAAACAATAATACGTTGCATCCTGGTCATCACTGCTCCACTGCCGCTCCCTCTCTCTCTTAAATAATAATGATGTGGTAAGCTCAGAGAGAAGAGGGAAGCGAGAGAGAGAGAGAGAGAGAGAGAGAGAGAGAGAGTGAGAGAGAGAGAAAGTGCGCGTGCATGTGTGTGTGTGTGCGTCGCGTGCGCGCGAAAACGTTATATTAAAATTATTTAGTTGAAAGTATAATGTATAGCCTACCTGTTGTTGAAATGTATTAAGTAGTTATCGTGTTATTTTATGTACTCGTTGTATTAGTGTTAAACCGTTTTATTTATTTGCTGAGATGCAAAGTGTTCTATGTATTCTCAAGTGCTCTATGAATTCTCAATTGCTCTATGTATTCTCAAGTGCTCTATGTATTCTCAAGTGTTCTATGTATTCTCAAGTGCTCTATGTATTCTCAAGTGTTCTATGTATTCTCAAGTGCTCTATGAATTCTCAAGTGCTCTATGAATTCTCAAGTGCTCTATGAATTCTCAAGCTCTATGAATTCTCAAGTGCTCTATGAATTCTCAAGTGCTGTATGTATTCTCAAGTGCTCTATGAATTCTCAAGTGCTCTATGTATTCTCAAGTGCTCTATGTATTCTCAAGTGCTCCATGTGATCTCAAGTGCTCTATGAATTCTCAAGTGCTCTATGAATTCTCAAGTGCTCTATGAATTCTCAAGTGCTGTATGTATTCTCAAGTGCTCTATGAATTCTCAAGTGCTCTATGTATTCTCAAGTGCTCTATGTATTCTCAAGTGCTCTATGAATTCTCAAGTGCTCTATGTATTCTCAAGTGCTCTATGTATTCTCAAGCAAGTGCTCTATGAATTCTCCATTGTGGGGGGAATAAAGGTTTGTTAACTTGACTTGACCTTTCAGTAGTTGTTACTTTGGGGTGTCGAATAGCGCAGTGGTTGGAGCACTCGCTACTGTGTGGCAAGTTAAGCACCGTCCAGTGAGGTTAGCACTTGGATGGGTGACCGCAAAACGTGAAGCGACAATTAACAACGCCCCCAGTTGACTCAACTGTGACTGAGTACCTACTCTCTTAAGGGTGGGGAAGGTAAAGCAGCGAGGGAGAGAGATGGGCATCACCCTCATTACGCTGGCCCAAGATAAGTGTGATCTCCAACATCACGCTCCCCTACGGCCACAAGGCTATGGGACTACCTTTACCTTTTTTTTTTTTACTTTGTGAATAAATTCACAAAGTAACAACTACTGAAAGGTCATGTATTATTTTTTAGTTTAAAAAAAAAATCTAGTAATGTCAGTTAGCAAGCGTTGATGCTGAGATCAATGCACGAACATTTCTTTGAGCTACAAATGGTACGGTTATAAACGAAGCCCATTCTACAATTTCTACCAGCAAACGATGTCTGCGTTGGCGCCTCGGGCAGCTTGAGTTAGATCCTGTATCGGCCAGCGCCTTGAGTCGCCAAATACGGTGAGATATGTGCGCTATGAAAATCCTCGACCATTGATTGATTGATTGATTGACAAACATTGAATTTAACAAGGGAAGGCTCTACCACTGAGCCGCTATGGCAGGGGGGGGGGGGGGGAAGACGTCTGTCGTTGCTAAACTCAGCCAAGACTTACTGCGGAATAGCAGATATCTGGCAAAGCCAGGTAGTCAAAGTTTGTACTGGGGCAATTCCTTATCTTCTGGTAAAATGGGAGGGTGTGCTGCTGCAGACGAGAACTTTTTGATAAGACTGATGTGTTGAGGCCATTATGATCCTCTTTAAGTGGTGTGTTGAGATTATGGTTGTTTGTGTGTGTGTGTGGGTGTGTATGTGTGTGTGTGTGTGTGTGTGTGTGTGGGTGTGTGTGTGGGTGTTTGTGTGTGTGTGTGTTTTCTCCGCTTTAAGTGTCGAGTTTATCAGTTTTAAATGAAGTTAGAATGGTGGTTTGGAAAACCTAAGCGCGCGTTAATATTCAGGAAGCAGCGTATTTATAATTATTTTTTATTTCATTTATTCCCTAATTTTTCGGTTTTTCCTCAACGAACCGAGTGAGTTCGTATGCAAAGTGCCATTATATCCCCCTCTTTTGTTATTTAGTGCTGAATGGACGCCTCCAAATATCCTATTTTACGGGCTTTCACATGCAAAAGAAAAGGCCCGGACTTTGAAAAGGAGAAGGAAATGGTTTTCGAGACAACTGAAAACTCTGTGCCATAATGTTCTCAGAGGGAGGAAGGGAGGATCTCAGAGAGAGAAAGAAAGAGAGAGAGAGAGAGAGAGAGAGAGAGAAAGAAAGAGAGAGAGAGAGAGAGAGAGAGAGAAGAGTTTAGAGAACAGAAGAGAGCAGAAGAGAGAAGCTGATAGATATTTTTCTTGCAAATGGAAACTCTTGTGCTGGCTTATTAATTAGAGAAATATATATATATATATATATATATATATATATATATATATATATATATATATATATATATATATATATATATATATATATATATATATATATATATATATATATATATATATATATATATATATGTCACGGACCGGGTTTATACTAGTCCGGTGACTTTTTGTGTGTTGTAGTATCTTCCTGTGTGAAGATATAAATTATAATAGTTTTATTGATTACTAATTTCTGATTGGTTGAGCTAGTCATGTGACGGTTCACCAATTACATGTATTCAAAAAAAATGTTGCATTCTTCTTGTGACTTGACCAAAGAGTGGTCGTTGTGTGTGTTGTACTTCTAGCAGCTGCGTCTGCAGGTATATATTGTTTATCATTGAAATATTGTATTATAAACATAATGATATTTAACCATGAATATATTCTACTTATTGTGGAATAAGAATTAATAATAGATTATTTTGATATTAGTATGAAGGATGGATTAGGGGGGTGATGGAGATGGTGGATCGTTGTATATTTTTGATTAACGAATTCAAGTTGGATTAGTATTTGATTTGAGGTTGAAACCTCAACTTGCAATGTATAGCACTATATTTATTTTTGTGAATGAAAGTAATTAGCGGCAAGAATGTAATATTTAGTTGTTATAATTAGTTTTACAATTTTTGCGTATGTGTGAACTGTGTTCTACACATATGAGTTTTGAATTATATATTGCTGGTCTGGTCCTGTCACAGAGAGAAGAGAAAGGTATATGTGGTAATACAGAGAAGTCTATGTATCAAGATATTTAGTGGGGGAAAACTTGTATGTTTTCAGAAGTCTCCGGCTGAGGGGCCTCGAGGCGAAAGAGAAAGAAGACGAGAAGAAGGAAGACAGAAGAGAAGGAGAAGAAGGAAGAAGAAAGAAGGAGAGAAGAAGAAGAAGAAGAAGAAGAAGAAGAAGAAGAAGAAGAAGAAGAAGAAGAAGAAGAAGAAGAAAAGAAGGAGAAGAAGACGAAGACGAGAAGAGGAAGAAGAAGAAGAGAAGGAGAAGAAGAAGAAGAAGAAGACGAAGACGAGAAGAAGAAGAAGAAGTCGTGAAGAAGAAGGGTGGAAGTATCGAGAAGGGGCCAGAGAAGAAACCAAAGAAGAAGACGAAGAAGAAGACGAGAGAAGCAACCACTGCTACATCATGCAACCACTGCTACATCATCAGCAGCAACCACTGCTACATCAGCGGCAGTAGCAACCACTGCTGCATCATCATCAGTAGCAACCACTGCTGCATCATCATCAGCAGCAACCACTGCCACACTAGTAGTAACCGCTACCACATCAGCAGCAGTAGCAACCGCTACCATATCATCATCATCATCAGCAGCAGCAGCAGCAACCGCTACCCCAGCAGTAGCAGCAGCAACGGCGGCAGCGGCCACAACAGCAGCAGCAGAGGAGAAACCCCAGGGATAGATAGATAGAAAGGCCAAGGATAGGGAAAGGAAGACAGTGTATAGACAGAGACA
>CM072511.1:137268957-137358957 GCA_036898135.1 Oncomelania hupensis | reverse complement strand
AGAGAGAGACAGACAGAGAGAGAGACAGACAGAGAGAGAAAGAGAGAGGGATGATGGAGGGGGGGGGGAAGCAGAAGAGGGCGGAGGAAAGGGGTTGGAGACAAAAGGAGACGAAAATGAAAGCAAAGTGAATACAAATGAGAGGAAGATAGGGAGGACGAAGAGAAAAGAAAAAGAAAAAAAAAGAAAAAACGCGTGTGTGAAGTAGAGAGAGAGAGAGAGAAGAGAGAGAGAGAGAGAGAGAGAGAGAGAGAGAGAGAGAGAGAGAGAGAGAGAGAGAGAGAGAGAGAGAGAGAGAGAGAGAGAGAGAGAGAGAGAGAGATTGTGGGTCAGGGTGGAGACAGCAGTTACGTTCCACTATAAAAAGACCCGGACTGCCCCATAGAGGTTGAGGGGCCGGGTAGCTCAGTTGGTAAGAGCGTCTTGCTAGTAACCGAAAGGTCGCTGGTTCGAATCCCGGATTGGTCAACGTGTGATCATATTATTTTCCCCTTTACCAACAACTGGCCCGCTGGTGTCAGTATAAATCGGTCCAGTAGTCACCTATATGCGAAAGTGTCGTGTGACTATAATCTACAAACAACAACAACAACAACATAGAGGTTCGAATCCCGGATTGGCCAATGTGTGACCCTATTATTTTCCCCTGACCATCAACTGGTTCGCTGGTGTCAGAATAATGTGACCAGTAGTCGCCTATACGCTTCGGTGTCGTGTGACTATAATCTACAGTTACATAGAGGACTGCCCCATAGAGGACATAGCTCCGGCTTTGAACCAGACCAGAAACCTCACCACAGTTTGAAATAAATTTAAGAAGAAGAAGAAGAAGAAGAGGAAGAAGAAGAAGAAGAAGACGAAAAAGAAGAAAAAAGAAAAAGAACAAGATGAAAAAGAACAAGAATGAATGAATAAAACAAGGGGTTAATTAAAGAAAAAAAAAGAAAAAAAATAATGATTGATTAATAATTAATTAATTTCTTCTTCTTCTTCTTCTTCTTCTTCTTCTTCTTCTTCTTCTTCTTCTTCTTCTTCTTCTTCTTCTTCTTCTTCTTGCATAAGGCATTTACAGAGAAGTAGAGACAAAGGCAGCGAGGAGAAACGATGTGGAAGAAGAATAGCCAACAACACAGATGGACAGACTGAACTGGAGAGATTCTGCTGTTGATCAAAAACAATACGAAAGTCCAGGCCTGAAATCAAGCAAGATAAAGAAATGAAAGAGACAAAATAATGTCAGCACTACGGAAAGAAAAGCAAGTCGAAGGGCTGTTGATGCAGAACAGAAGAAAAAGAAGAAGAAGAAGAAGAAGAAGAAGAAGAAGAAGAAGAAGAAGAAGAAGAAAAAGAAGATGAAGAAGAAGAAGAAGAAGAAGAAGAATTAAGAAATAAAGAACGAAAGAAATAAAGAACGAAAGAAAGAAAGAAAGAAAGAAAGAAAGAAAGAAAGAAAAGAGGAGAAGAAGAAAGAAAGAAAGAATAGGAAGAACAAGAAGATCAAGAACAAGAAGAACACGAACAAGGACAAGAAGAACAAGAAGAAACAAATGAATTAAGAAAAAAAAGAAACAAAGAAAGAAGAATAAGTAAGAGAAGAAAAGGAGGAGAAGTCGAAAGAATGAAACCAGAAGGATAGAGGCATTAACAAAGATTTAATTTTCGACACAAAGGTAAAAAGAACGTGCGTGATTCTTTTGTTTTGAGAGAGAGAGAGAGAGAGAGAGAGAGAGAGAGAGAGAGAGAGAGAGAGAGAGAGAGAGAGAGAGAGAGAGAGAGAGAGAGAGAAAGAGTTCCTCTTGCTCCACAAAGTGATTTAACAGCTGGTGAACAAAGCAAGTAATATCACACGCGCTTTCGCGTGCCGAATCCATTCCCAATGAGGAAAACTAAAGAATACAGTTTTGCCACATATTTTGGGCCTTTCTGTGTGTACCCCAGATGTCAGAAACAAGGATAGAAGGTGGGAGAAGAAGGGGAATGTGGGGGAGAGATGAGGTGGTGGTGGTGATGAGGTAGGATAAGGGGAAAGGGAATCATAATACTGTGACAGATGCCGCCACGGAGATCTTTGAAAAGCACCGGCCAAAGAAGCGGTGGATCACACCTGAACCTTTGGACCTGTGTGATACACGAAGAGAGATGAAAAAGAAAAAGAACACCTCACAGGGAGCTGAAGCCTATCGAAAAATCAACAATGACATCCGAAAAGGCATGCGCACAGCAAAGGAGAACTGGATAGAAGATAAGTGCCGGGAAATAGAGAACAGTCTGAACAAGAACAACAGCAAGAAGGCTTACCAGACTGTGAAGCGGCTGACAAGTGTTAAACAGCCCAAAGTCTCCACGATCCAAAGCAAGTCTGGCATATGCCTTACAGAAGAACAAGAAGTCTTGGACAGATGGACAGAGTACTGCTCTGACCTTTAGAACCACAAACCAAACGGAGACCCATCAGTTCTAGCATGTTCAGAGAACAGGGAAGAAGAATTCAATTCAATAATTTTATTTTACGTCTATTCACAGTTTGTGATATTAGACCATACACGCAAGCATACACACAATCACACGCAAAATGCAAAAAGCACATCCAAGGATCAGACAAAATAATCACACAAATTTGCTCACTGGAGACTGGCTAATAATTTGTGCTATGGTAATAATTGTTGAATACTGCAGCAGTTCAACAGTGGAATGTTCACTTGTTTTAATATTTTTGTTTAAATATTGTGAAGTTAATATAGGGCAAGTTTTTAACAGATGTTCAACGGAAATTAGTTGAGAACATGGACACATAGCATTAGCTAAAAATTTAGTATTCCATGAATTGACTCTTAGCTTATTGATTATTCTACACAAGTTTCTAGAACATGAGTAATGATCTATTCCAGTACTTTGTGATAAGGTGGAGTACATTGATCTTTCTACCAACGAAATGAGTTCTGATGCAGATGGTCTAACAATGTTGTTGTCACTTACAGAGAATGACCCTTCCTTTGCTAAAGTATCCACAACTTCATTAAAATAAATGCCACAATGTGAAGGAACCCAACAAAAAGAAATTCCTACACCATTTGACATAATAGCATGAATTAATAATCTAATATCGAAAATAATGTCTGATCTAGTTTTACAATACCAATTTTGAAGGGCTTTGAGAACAGCTTTAGAATCAACACATATTAGAAAGGCACTAGAGGTGTTGCTAATCGTGTCCAAAGCCATTAAAATGGCACACAATTGATACATTCTTACCAACATAATACAATTTTTTTTATTTTTAGATCAGGAATGGTAAAACCGGCACCAGCAAGTAAAGTTTCAGACACAGATCCGTCTGTATAAATTTTTACATGATTACCATACGTTCTTTCCAAAGGGAAGAAGAAGAAATCCTCCCAATTCTCCGAGAAGTTGAGGTAGCAGTGCAATCGCTGAAGAAGGGGAAGTCAGCTGGAGTGGACAACATACCCGCGGAACTGCTTCAAGCAGGAGGAGAAGCGATGATTGACGCACTCACCATTATCTGTAACAAGATCTGGCAGAGTGGGGAGTGGCCTACACCATGGACCCAGTCGCTTGTCATCACTCTTCCCAAAAAAGGTAACCTTCAGGAATGTGAAAATTACCGCCTCATCAGCCTCATCAGCCATCCCAGCAAGGTCCTCCTTCGGATGAGAGTATAAACCGAGGTCTAGTCTGTGTGTCGCATACATTCCATCATAACGGACTTTAAAGATCCTGACGCTCATGTCCTAGACGGGTGAGTGCCGGTAACAAGAACGCACCCAGCATGCACTTGGTCCTTCTTCCACATCCCTGGCTGGCCAGGATAGTGCTCAGTTGTCCGGGCGTCAGACCATGCGCCCAAGGCTGCGGGTGGGCGTCTCGGGCGGTTTGAGTTAGATCCTTTATCGGCCAGCGCATAGAGTCTGGTCAAGTATGGCGAGATAAGTGCGCTATAAAAATCCTCAATAATAATAATAATAAATAAAATAATACTTAACAGGTTAAAAACCCAAGCTGAACAAATCATAGCTGAAGAGTAAGCAGGATTCAGGGCAGGGCGAAGTACCACTGAATAGATTTTCAACCTCAGAATAATCTGTGAGAAATACCTACAGCACCAACAACATCTATATCATGTGTTCGTAGACTTCAAAAAGGCGTTTGATCGAGTCTGGCATGCAGCTCTGTGGGCAACCATGAGAGTATACAACATCAGCTTTAAATTTATTGAAGTCATCAAAAGCCTACCAGTGCAGTCCTCCACAACAGCGCCATCGGAAACTGGTTCAGAACAACAATCGGTGTGCGTCAAGGATGCCTACTGTCTCCAACACTCTTCAACGTCTTCCTAGAGCGCATCATGTCAGATGCCCTTGCAGATCACGAAAGCCCAGTCAGCAGGGGGAAGAGCAATCTCCAACCTTCGTTTTGCGGATGACATCGATGGATTGGCTGTAGAGGAACAAGAACTTGAACAGCTGGTACAGAGGCTTGACACCACCTCCAGAGCTTATGGAATGGAAATAAGTGCAGAGAAGACCAAAATGATGACCAACAACACCAATGGCATCAACACGGACATCAAAGTCCAAGGCCAATCCCTCAACACAGTGCATAGCTTCAAATATTTAGGAGCCATTGTATCAGACAATGGGTCCCGACAGGAAGTCCTCTCCAGGATCGCACAAACAACTGCTGCCCTGGCGAGGTTGAAGCCAATTTGGAAATACAGGACCATCAGTCTACATTCCAAGGTAAGGCTGCTGCGCCCCCTTGTCATCTCCATCTTCCTATCTGCTTGCGAAACATGGCCCATCACAGCAGATCTCCAACGAAGAATAGAAAGCATGGAGATGAGGTGCTACAGAAGACTTCTGGGCATTTTCTATACCCAGTACATCACCAACGACGAAGTCCGACAGACCATCACACAAGCCATTGGACAACACGATGACCTGCTCACAGTGGTGTAAAAACGGAAACTCCGATAGTATGGCCACGTCACCAGATCATCAGGCCTTGCAAAGACCATCCTGCAAGGCACAGTAAAGGAGGTACGGTAAAAGAAAAGGGAGACCGAAAAAGAGGTTGGAGGACAACATTCGAGAATGGACTGGTTTGACACTGAGCGAAATAATCAGGGTTGCTGAGGACAGGGAAAGATGGAGTACGCTGGTTAAACGATCATCTGTGGTGCCCCTACGACCTCCAAGTTACGGGATAGGATAGGATAGGATAGGAGGAATCATAATGCACTTTAACTGAGCATGAATTATCTTAGTTTCTTAGAAATGCGTGCGTTTAAATACAAATCGTCATCACCAATCAGCAGCAGCATCTTCATCATCGTCGTCGCTGTCATCATCATCGTCGACGTCATCATCGTCATCATCGTCATCATCATCATCATCATCATCATCATCATCATCATCATCATCATCATCATCATCATCATCATCATCATCAAATATCTTCATCATCGTCGTCGCTGTCATCATCATCGTCGACGTCATCATCGTCGTCATCATCATCATCATCACCACCTTCATCAAATACCGTTTTGGACGTAGTAAACAGTAGCAGCAGATGCCCCTCCTTTCAGTGAGTTGCACCCGCCAAATAGTACTGGCAGTGATTCACGTTTGAAGTGAACCAGTGGTAGGGCAGCCTAAAAACATGGGAAATGTCGGGCCAATATTTTGTTACCAAGTTGTCGTTTGTCTGCAATGATGGAGGCTCCCTTGTTTCCTGGCATGCTTGCTCATTTTCTCTAGTCATGTTCTTCTCTGATCTCAATTTCCGTCCCCGTCCCTCCTTCTGTTACCCACTCCTCCTCCCTCACTACTCTCCAAGCATGTTGATAGAGGGGTGTGTTGGGAGTAAACGGGAGCTATAGCTGTAGCGATGTGAGGATTCCGCCATATGGACGCCACGTGTTTTTTGTGTAAATCATTGCTGCATCATGTCAAAATAATCATCTTTAGATTCGTGGTTGGATTATATTTTAAAAAAACTGTCTTGGCATTTAGCTCCAGACTATAATTATACCATTAGAACAAAAATAACTGGAACAAAACATGTGCCCTTTGTTTGTAACACGTTTTTTTTAAAAACATTATGTTTTTTTAGAATGCTGTGTTTCCATGGCTGCAACGATACGAAATGTATTGTGTTTTATTCTTTCTTGTTATATTCCTGTGCAGCCGCGTTGTTTTGCTAAACGGATTAGACCCGGTTATTGGAAATTAAATTCTTTATAAAGAATTCATCTTTTTTTTTTTAACTAAGACTTTTCAAACGATGCAATTTTCATGGAATTAATTCAGAGTATTTTCAGAAAATTATATTAATGCATTTTAATGGGTTTGACTATAAAGCGTGTAATAATTATAACTAAGCAAACACAAACCTCTTTGGGGAAAAAAACAACACAGCATACTTTCTTTGCCTTCGGCGACCCGTATATATGATCTCTTTGTATTTCCATACGCATCAGTTTCTATTATCTCGAAGTCAAACCACGTCCTATCATTTTCTCAGGAAATCACTTGCGAGCAAGATGGCGGCCAATGCATTTCCGGTATGAGGGCGCTGACTCTGGGTAGCGGATGCAGTGTACTGACACGTGATTGGCCATGATCAAGTTTCGCTATAGAGTTCTGTGGGCTCCACCATATTCTGGCTGCCCGCCTTCCGTTCCTGTGTACAACGCATTGTAACCACATCGGCCATGTTTCTTGCATGACAGGCTCTGCCATCATTAAATTGTAATTTTCTCCGTTTGGAATCAAAAACAGCTTGGAACAGATAAGGGACGAGACGGATGAGGAGAAGGAAAAGAAGAAATGGGAGGAGGAGGAGAAGTAGAAGAAGAAGAAGAAGAAGAAGAAGAAGAAGAAGAAGAAGAAGAAGAAGGGAATCATCTTTTGTTAGATTTAGTTTTGTCTGTCTCAGTGTCTTTCCTTTCTTTCTGCTTTAAGTCGTCTTAAACTCTCTTTCTTTCTTTCTTTCTTTCTTTCTTTCTTTCTTTCTTTCTTTCTTTCTTTCTTTCTTTCTTTCTTTCTTTCTTTCTTTCTTTCTTTCTTTTTTATTTCTCTCGGTCGGTCTGTCTCAGAACATTTATAACATCTGAACAAATCTGCGTGTCCTTACTTTTGCTTTAGAAACTAGAAAAACATTTATTTTACGACTCAAACATGTTTAATCGAAAAATGATGGCATAAAGGCTTACATCATCCAACGGTTCACCTAAATTGCTTAGAAGCAGTCACCGATAAGACGATGTAGATTATGCTACATATCTCTTTGTAGGGATGTTTAAAAACAGTTTAGCTATTTTCTTTTTTTTTTATCCAGACTATCCTCGTCGACGTCTTCCAAGCCACGTGAGTGGAGGAGGTTGTGTGTAGATACAGCACATCCCGCATATCGGAGCCCCAAACATCACGCTCAAGCAATCTTTAAAATCAAGATGGGGATTTATCAAAAATTACCGAAAATGGTGCGTGATTTTCCACACTTTTACAGCAAAGAAGATAAAATAGTTCAGCAGCAGCAGCAGCAGGAGCGTCATCATCACAATCGTCTGCGCTGTCATCACCGTCATCGTCTTCATCATCATTATCATCTGTTTGTTTTTTTCTTCCTTTATCAGCGCTAAGCTAGGATAGAGGAGGTGGAGGTAGTCCCATAGCCTTGTGGCCGTAGGGGAGCGTGATGTTGGAGATCACACTTATCTTGGGCCAGCGTAATGATGGTGATGCCCATCTCTCTCCCTCGCTGCTTTACCTTCCCCACCCTTAAGAGAGTAGGTACTCAGTCACAGTTGAGTCAACTGGGGGCGTTGTTATTTGTCGCTTCACGTTTTGCGGTCACCCATCCAAGTGCTAACCGCACTGGACGGTGCTTAACTTGCGACACAGTAGCGAGTGCTCCAACCACTGCGTTATCCGACACCCCCTAGGCTAGGATGCGTGCATTTAAAAGGTAAAAAGAAATCTAGGATTCAATATGACCTCTCCACCCTACCCCATCCATCCAAATCACATTGTCTTTGACTCGTTTATTATAAAAACACTTCCGTCTCTGTATTCAAGCAAACTGTTTTTAAAAGCAGAAGTGCTGCGAACCTTTTCCCGAAGCGTCTCGAGGATTTACGCTGAAGCAGAGGTAAAATGGAACCACGCGTGATTAGGCTTAGTCATGATTGGAGACTAGGTTGCTGAGTGTTCAAGACGGGTTGAGGCACACCTCGGTTTCAAGGTTAAGCACACACAGACTAACTGAATGTGCTTCAGAACTACCCCAAATGCAGACAGCTGACTATGATGGGGCCTACCCTAGAATAGTGAAGGAGGGAAAAAGAAAAGAAGGTCTGCGTCGGGTGTAGGCTTCAGCTGGTTGAGCTACGCTGTGTAACCTAGTCCCTGATAAATATCTGACACTCTGTGTGGGGCTGCCTGGCGTGCAGAAGCCTGGAAGCTTGTTAAGTCTGCAGGTGGAGGGCACTCATCAGGACAATTTGCTTTTACACCTTGCAGGAACTACCTCTCACTAGTCTCATTAACCCAATGATTGGCTCACGACGAGCTGCGGGCCAAGCTTATAAACGTTTCCCTACCATGTTGTATGTACTGCATGCTTATTACGGCGCCCCCCCCACCCCCCTTTCCCCTTTCCGTGTGCATGCTTTGTGACGGTTATCCTACAGCGGGAGACCAAATGTTTATGTGTAAACTTAGGAACCAAGTTTTCTCGCCTACAGGGAAGGAACCGAAGCTAATGATAATCTCGTGGTCATAAACCTAATGAGATGTTTCAGTGAAGATGACTGATATCAGAGAAGGGGAGATCAATCTATTGTTTTCTTGTATGTTTATCAATGTTCTGTTGTTGTTTCCTGTCGTCCGCCAGTGATATTTTGACACATTATTATTATTATTATTTGGTTAGCACTTATTTAAGCCTTGTACTTTTGTGCACCCTGATGTTTTGCCTTGTATTAATATCTGGTTTGTTTGTTGAATAAAATTTATGTTAAACACTCTTTTGTATCATTCCGTTATTCAAACAGAGGATATCATCTAATAATGATTAAGTCCAACATGCTGTCATTTTAAATCCAGTCCCACATCCTTATCGAGACACACACACACACACACACACACACACACACACACACACACACACCCACACACACACAAACCTATTAAAAAACTAAGCTTACCTGTGTTGGACACAACGGTTCTCTCCCTTATTCGATGCTATCCTCCTACGCTACAATGTCTACTGAATGCTTGCTATGACCTCCCACCCCCCTCTACCCGTCAAACATCCACTACCCACATTCTACCCCCCCCCCCACCTCATTATCAACCCCCTCCCTCCACAAAAACAAACAAAACTTTCCTACGTCGTGTACAGCATGCTTATTACGATCTCTTACCGTGTATATTATTTGTAATCCGCCGATGCTCAGCCAGCCCTCTATGACGTTGTCAAGCACGCCCTTCTCTCCTTCAGCCTTAATTAACACCAACGGTGCAAGAATCTACAACACTGCTGGCAATGTCCCTTACCATGATGGCGTTAGTGGTGGTGGTGTTGGTGGTGGTGTTGGTAGTACTCCTCTTTCATCTACGTCTTTACTCTTTACTCGAAAACCACTTGAATCACTCAGTGATTGGCTTGGTAAATGATGATTTATTAACAGAAACCAATAACTGGCTATTTAGGCGGCCTTGTTAAATATCGGCAATCTTGCGCTGCATTTTCTTGCTCTCCATTAAGCCTCCTTTGTGTTGTTTTAAAATGTGCATTTTGTCTTTAGTGTTATTTACCTATGCCAGCAAGCATGTCCCTTTATTCAGCCACTAAAAGATTTAATTGTATGTTTACAGTTTAGTGGCCCAGCAGATGTTGACATCGGCAGCTTTTGAGTAGATAGGCTACTTCTTAGTATCTATTGTCCTTACTTTAATATACTTTGACAACATTTTATTGCCTTCTTCAGCCTTGAAGAAGTGGAAAGCTGGAAACTGTAGAAAGGGAAAAAACAACTCATTTACAGGTAAAAGAGATTGTACAGACTGTAAATGCGTAGTCTTCTATAGTCTACCTTATAACAGCACAGTGATAAGATTCTCTGTTCTTTTGGGAGCTTGGTGAAAATTGTGCATTGGTACAAGAGGAATATTAATTTTTATGTCAGTTAGTGTCCAGAATTAACCGAAATAGTTAATACATAATTATATGAATATAAGAGCTTGTCGTCTTTTATTTCAATACTGGATCAGTGTTTTACACTTTTAAAAAATATTTAAAAAACGCGAAAATATGTGTTTTTGCACTGAGAGTACTGCCATGAGTTGTTTTCTTTTGACATTTTTTCTTTTAGAATTCATAAATATAATTATGTGAAAACATGTTGAAAGTGCAAAATACCTAATGAACTTTGAACAACGAACTGTTGATAAGATTCTTTGTTCTTTCGGGACTGAACCGTGAAGAAAAATAAAGAGCTACTGAACTGGCGCATAAAGAAGAACGTTCCGCCAGTCAGTGTTTTAGAAGGGAGCCTCCCGTATCTCTGTTCCTATCTCAAACAACCCTAACGGGTTTTGTCTGGTAAGTTAACAGCGCACTGAGTTGCACTTTCACTCTTTGCTCAAGCTTTCTACCTGGGCTAATATTCAAAACCCATAAACATATCGGCTTTCCAGCTATATAGCTAGGTGCTAGAGAGAGAGAGAGAGAGAGAGAGAGAGAGAGAGAGAGAGAGAGAGAGAGAGAGAGAGAGAGAGAGACAGAGACAGAGACAGATACAGATACAGATACAGAGACTGAGAGACAGAGAGTGCGTTTGTGTGTGTGTGTGTGTGTGTGTGTGTGTGTGGGTGTGTGTGTGTGTGTGTGTGTGTGTGTGTGTGTGTGTGTGTGTGTGCGTGAGAGAAAGAGTGTGTATGTGAGAGAGAGAGAAAGAGAAGAGGTGTGGAGTGGGGAGCTATTTTCGCATAACCTGTATAAGTGCTTGTCTTATGGTGACGGCGATAAGGGAAAAACAAGTCAAGAGTTCTGAAGCCGTTGACTGTCCAACCAAAACCAACATGCCAACCAGCCAAGGAAATTTAACAACATGATGGCTCAACCATGTAGCGCCCAGGCCCAAAACTATAAGGACGCCGCAGAAAATTGTTACTATTTACAGATCTGTATACCTATTAGCGCTGTGATTTTGCTTTTTGTGTGGAAATGTTTATGCGCTTAATACATTTTAATTCGTTCATTCTTACATTTTATCTGCTGCCCTGCTAAAGGTTTGGAGAGAGAGAGAGAGAGAGAGAGGGGGGGGGGGGGGGAAACAGAGAGAAAGAGAGAGATTTTGCCGACAATTACGTTCCAATATAAACTGACCCGGACAGCCCCGCAGCAGTCATTGCTCCGGGTTCAATGTTTATATTGAAAAAGAAGAACAATAATGAAAGCAAAAGAAAGAAAGAAAGAAAGAAAGAAAGAAAGAAAGAAAGAAAGAAAGAAAGAAAGAAAGAAAGAAAGAAAGAAGGGAAGGTGTAGAAAAAAAAGCAGAACAAGAACACGAAACGAAAAAAGGTCTAAGAGAGGAAGTAGAGTTTGGGGACGCAAAAGGGAGAAAGGTAAAGAAGGAGGAGGAGGAGAAGGATGGAGAGGGCGTAGTGTGTGTGTGGGGGTGGGTGGGTGGGAGGTTAGGTGGGGGTGGGTGGGGAAGGAAAACAAAGCTAATAACATTTTTGTTATAGTTGCACTTCATCTTCTGCTGAAAGGAGACCCAGATCCCATTTATCCAAACCCCCTCCCTCCTTCTTCCCTCTCTAGGGGGACAACAGGCAAAGACAAGAGACATACAACGACACAAAAAAAAAAAAAAAAAAAGTAAAGATGAGCTCGTGATTGGCCAGAAGTGCGGTTCTCTCCCTTTCAACGTTTTCCACGCACGCGATCCAGAAATGGCGACCGTTCACCTACTCTCCTGATTCCTTTATCCTTCAATACGCCAGGGTGTCGGATAGCGCAGTGGTTGGAGCACTCGCTACTGTGTCGCAAGTTAAGCACCGTCCAGTGCGGCTAGCACTTGGATGGGTGACCGCAAAACGTGAAGCGACAAATAACAACGCCCCCAGTTGACTCAACTGTGACTGAGTTCCTACTCTCTTAAGGGTGGGAAAGATAAAGCAGCGAGGGAGAGAGATGGGCATCACCATCATTACGCTGGCCCAAGATAAGTGTGATCTCCATCATCACGCTCCCCTACGGCCACAAGGCTATGGGACTACCTTTACCTTTTTTTTAATACTTTTTTTTACGCCACTGAAAGCAACAAGAGAAAAAAGGCAGACAAGGAAAAAAAATCAATGAACGATAAAGAACTTCCTATCCTATCTTATCCTATCCTATCCCGTAACTCGAAGGTCGTTGGGGCACCACAGATCATCGTTTAACCAGCATCTTTCTCTGTCCTCAGCAACCCTCATGGCTTCATGAAGAACTTCATAAAGAGCTTAACTTCAATTAAGAAGCTTGAATAGAGGATGGGAAAGTAAGATGCTGGGCTAGGAAGAGGAAAGGGGACGAAGCAAGGGTTGTTTGTAGGAGATATAGGTAGGTCGTTGTGAGGGAATTGGAGGAAAGGATGAAGGACGTGGGAGGAAGAAGGGAAAGGAAGAAGGAGGACAAATAACTGCGCGGATGAAAAATTAGAGATCGTGTCTAAAAGAAAAAAGATGGAATGGAAGATCATAGTGGATACAAAGTGCAAAAATCAGTGCTGGAAAACAATTGGAGGGTTGCTGCCAAATTTGAGACTAAGCTTTCGTGTAGGAAACTATTAGCCACAAAGATGATAATGAGAGGAAAAATGTAAAGGCGGAGTTCCATTGAAGGGATGGCCTTGGCGTCCTGGGATAAAAGAAAGAAAGAAAAAGAAAAGCGCACTGAAAATGCCCAAGTGCAAAGTGGATGATGTCTGTAGAGTGGCAGTTGAAAGAATAGCGAAAGAAGAGTGAGATGCAGAACTAGAAAGCTTGGTCATTACGACAAACACGCGATCAGTGAATCTGTGTAATTGGGTGCAGAAACATTCGATGCTTCCGAATGAAGCAGGTCATGGACCTGAACGAAAAATTACAAAGAAGGCAAGCTACACTTTCTTTTTATAAAAACGTACTTTGAAAAAAATAAATTAATTAACGCGTGTGAATAAATCGAAGCACTTACTATGCATAACTCTTTCTCGCCTGGCCCATCTCTCGCGTGTCCAGACACGTGCATGAGCCGCTCGTACACACCCGCATACACATACAAGCGAACAGACAGAGAGATAGACGATTGTAAATAGATGTTAAACGCCGTCATGCTGGCAAGCAGAAGAACACACAGAAAGACAGACATTTCACCAGACAGAGTTTAAAGAAAGGACCAGCTTACTTACTACAGACGCCATGCTGGCAAAGAATTCTACGGCATATCCTCAGACACACTGAGACATCCAGACACACATTTGAATAGAAATGGCTTAAAGTAAGAATAGTCTAACCCTAGACACCATGCTGACATTGTCCGTTCCATCATCAGTGTTAGGCCTAGTCTACAGGGTTCCCAACGTGGCATGATCGATTTGATCGAACTTTAACGAGACTAAAGCAGGTTTGAGGGTTAGGATTGCTAAGGCTTGTGCGTTTTTTCACGTGCACATACACACACACACACACACACGCGCACGCACACGCACACGCACACGCACACACACACCCTCACACCGAAATATCGAAAATAACAAACAACCCTACACACACATTTGAAATACTATGGAAAGAAATTATGAAGACAGGAAGAATAGATGAATGAATGAAGGAATGAAAGCGGGAGGAAATGAAAGAGAGATCGCCAAAATCGAAAGTCTGGAAAGACTGAAGCAGGTTCCAAAGTTAAGTCTACAATGGAGGAGATATTTAGTTGAGAAAAAAAAGAAAAGAGGAAAAAAGAGCTAACCAAATAATAATAATTGTAAAAAAAAGCAAGGAAGGAAGAACGAATAAATCAAATGTTATTATTAATTTTATTATTATTATTATTATTATTATTATTATTATTATTATTATTATTATTATTATTATTATTATTATTATTATTATTATTATTATTACTATTATTTATGCGTCTAAACTAGACATAGTTCTAGGCGCTTACATGAGAACGGAACAGCTTTATAAAACAAAATGAGGAAAACTCATTAACTATTAACAGTTACCTAATATATAAAAACTAGTGACTGTAACACACAGACACACGCACATACACACACACACACACACACACACTGACGCGCACACAGTCACTCCCGAACTATGACATCATAGATCTGTTTCGCCGATTTCAATCTGTACAAGGAAAATAATGAGTTTTAAGAGAGGATCTAAATGACTGAATTGAAGATAAATTTCCTAAAGAAACAGGCAGTTTGTTCCAAATACTAGGGCCCGGATACGAGAAAGCACGTGTATCATATGATTTCGTACGCACAGATGGAGCTGCAAAAAGACGGGTGTCAGATGAAGAGCGAATTTGTCTAGAACGAACGAACATTAAGGTTTAACGTCTACACCCACCATTGGCGATATGGCAGGCGGGGATAACCATCCCAGGGAAAGATGGGTAGGGACCTGAATCAACACTGAACCACCAGAGCAATCATACTGCTAAAATGGCCACATTTTATATCGCCCACCACGGCATTCGTGTCTAGAAAGTATATAAACGTGAAGAAGGTCAGCAATAGATTGAGGCGCAGTGGAGTTGAGGACACTGAAACAAAAAGACAAAACTTAATGCTGGATACGCCGCTCCACAAGAAGCCATGTCCGAAGCAGGTTCAAAAGTTAAGATTGGAATGGAAGGGCACATAACTTGAATTTTTTTTTTAAACGTTGCACAAACCAAAGATGTCATGGAGACTAAGGAAAGACAGAATTGAACGAATGGAGGAAGGAACGAAGGTGAAAAGGCAGGAGATAAGGACGGAAAGAAGGAAGAAAAGGAAAGAAGATGCAGCGCTACTCTCCCTTTAGATAGTTGACACCGAGTACAGTCAGGACAACAGGATCTCTAGCATCGACCACCCGCTTTGAGCGCGGGAAAAGGGGCATAACCACTGTTGCGCTGACCACGCCTTGATGCGCCGCCATCGACGCCGCATGATGGGGGGCAGTGAGAGGCCGTGAGGCACACAGACTCAGTGTCCACCTACCCTCCCTTTTTCTCCATCCGACTATCCGGCGCGCTTCTTCATTGCAGCATCGCACTTGTAAGTAAAAAGCTCTTTCACAATCTCTTCCTAAAAAAAAAACAACAAACAAGTTTACTAACAATATGACAATAATTTGATACGATCCCGTGGGAATAAGTACAATGTGTTATCGCCCTCCGAACTGATAAGTCTTTCGCTCGTTGTTATAAAATTTAGCGAAACCTTGAAATTTCGTCAGCCAAACCGCTACGCCTTGATTTTTGAAGAGAAAAAAAAAAGAGATTTCACATCCTTGCATGCTTCAAACTAAAAAACAACCCAACAACATTTTTGCTCTTGCTCCTCCGACCTGAGACTTGTGTTGCGTGCCAAATACAGCATAATCTTGTTTGACATAGCACGTGCACTGTCTGCCGAGAGAGAGAGAGAGAGTGCCTACACTCTCATGTTTAGGCACTTCGTCTACTCACGACAAAAATAGGACAGGTAAGGGCGGAAAACAAAACAAAAATTACTTGAACATGTGTGTGTATGTGTAACCGGTTTGATCCCAGGCGTGTGCATTGCGACATCAGAAGGAAGTTAACTAGTCAACGTCCCTAGTGCAATAATTTTGATTACACGCTATTGCGCACACCTGGGAATTTTGATTAATGTTGCTCAACACCTGCCGAATTTCATCTGCCTTTGAGTGTTGCGTAAACCTGTTGATTTTGAGTACTGTAGTTGATATCTGATGCCTGCTAGCATTGAATTTCCAGACTGATGGTCTTGCATTTTTTGTGGAGTGGTCTTTGAGGCTTTCCTTCGCTACGTGTATTTCCAGATGTTAGCTGATAGGAATTTTGCTATTCTCGATACACACGGGAAGACGTGCAGTTTCAATTTGATTACGTGATGGTGAGTTATGCAGACGTTGGTGTTGTTGTTGTTGGTGGTGGTGTGGTGGTGGGTGTTGATGTGGTGATGGTCTTCCTCCTCCTATCCTTCTTCTTCTTCTTCTTCTTCTTCTTCTTCTTCTTCTACTACTACTACTACTACTACTACTACTACTACTACTACTACTACTACTACTACTACTACTACTACTACTACTACTACTACTACTTCTAGTTTATTTTGATTTTTTTTATATTTCAGTTTATGTTATACTGCATGCATTATCTTTATGTTGTGTTTATGTTGTAACATGTTATCAAAACGTACGTGACATTTGTGTCATAATATATAAAATGAGTTTATGATAATGTTATATAGTCTCGTATGCTGTTTAAACATATCGTGTTGTAATTCTGTGTACATGTTTTAAACATGATTTGTTTATGTTCCGTTATGTTTTAAAAGCGTTTTGTGTGTTAGTTTCTGTTATGTTACTGTCTTTCATTCAGTGTGAAATAGTTTTATTACATTACAAAATCAATATCGGCCTAAATAGCCACTACGACTTAGAAGATTATGTTTTGGGGTTAAGGAAACATCGCCAATCATATGACACAATCTTGTTTGTATAGATGGCTGGACCCAATAAACAACATATTGGATTGTTTGGATTGGATTTAAATTATCGTTGTACATGAATTAAAGTAGAACTGATTCAAATGGATTTAAATTGTTATTGGATTGATTTAACACACAAATGAATCTGTAATCATTCGCTATCTAGTTTGGCATTGTGGTTGGGGATGAACTGTTGTATTTTGTTGATTAGTTAGTTAGTTAGTCATTGTTTATAGGGTCCAACGGACTGCAAAGAGCCGAATCAGGACCACAACATGGTTGAAAGAGGGCTCAACCTTGATTCGTATAAAACATCTGCGGAGACAACCCTAATGATAACACTGAAGGCACTCCACCAGCTGGTCACTTTAAAATAAAGGCATCACATAAAGGGGACACTGAGACCGTACTCTAATTTATCGAACCTATCCTATCCTATCCTATCCTGTCCCATAACCCGAAGGTCGTAGGGGCACCACAGATATCGAACCGCCATTTTCAAAAACAAAATAGAATAGAATATAAACATCATTATAAAATATTAACAAAACAAATACATATAAAATGCCTACATTGCTAAATAATAATACCATAGAAAACCCTAGTGACCATTTGGCAGAAAGCATCCAATCTCCCCAAGCTGACCCAACAGACCCCATACACAGACGAGGAGTTTTGGGAGAGTTTTCAAGGAAAAAAAGCAGGTGATAGGGCTAGCGAAGAAAATAGCAGATTGATAGAACATAATAGGAATGAGAAAGAACAAAAGAGAAAGACAGCGACAGTGGAAATTGAAAAGCACTAAGTTTCCAGAAAGTGGGGATACTATTTATACAGAAACTCCCGGCACCCCAACGAGGGTATTTTGTTGATGGTCAGGTAGTCTTGTCAGCAAACAATCTGTTTCCCTCTGCATAAATGAGTGACCCAAAAGTGTATATATTACTTTTTAACTGAATTCATCAGCCATTGCCGCCAAATTGAAAGTAATCAATCACTTTATGTTTTGTGATTTGTTTGTTTATAATTCATATAACCTCTGTTGATCGATGTAATTTTAAATTTGAAAATTAAGGGGAAAGTGGGGGTAAGAATGATATATATTTGCTAGTTGGACGGGAACAGAAGAGAACAGTTGAACACAATGTTAGAATAAAATTAATATAAAATAAAAAGTACTTGAACAAACTAACAAATAAAAGAAAACAAGGACCACTGCAACACAAATTTAACGTCCGATAAGACTACAACATCAACCTTGTGCAATGTTCATATAAAGAAAGTCACATTTGTGCAATTGCCATGCACTAAATGCTCTTAACAAAGTTTCACTTTCATTAAATAACAAACAACAACAACAAAAAAACAACCAACACCAGTACTGTCCTACATGACTATAAATTACAGATTTTGCGATGATTATCCAATATTCATTGTTTTTACTTTGAACTTTTTGAATGCCCTGTGGAATATATTGTGCTGTTACACGTACTCTGCAATAATAAATGAGATGAATAATAGTTTGCTTTTTAATTATTTTTTTTTAAAACTTGCAAAAGCAAACAAAATCTTTTAATTGCAGTATTTTGTTGTCAGAAGGTGATTAACAATAACATGTTATATATTGTTGATGTTGAGTTAGCTGAGGGCATGTTACACCTGTTGCTTTACGTTGATTAAATCTGGAGTCTTGTGTACCTTAAAAACAGCTTTTGACTGGTTTTAATTTTAACAGGCCTTGCCAAAGAAAGGTTGTAATTAGTCACTTCCTGTCTGAGCTTTCAAATGCGACTAGCGATGAAATGTTGATGTCGATGTAGCGAACTTGGCTTGTTCTTTCTGTCTGTTTCATTGCAATAATTGGTTAGGTGGGAGAGAAGAGGTCTGCAAGGCTCTAAAAGCGAAACGTTTTCATTGGATTTAATTGCGCCAACCAGTTTGTCACAAAGGATGGTGTAACAGCCCATTCCCCCTCTGGCGGATTGAGGGTGAGAGGATGTTGATGGCGAGGCAGTCGTGGGCAGAGTCCACATGGCAGCATGCATGGCAGGCGAATGAAAGTTTTAGGCCAACCAAACCATACCTGTTTTAAAGGGCCATCTTTTATGTATGTGGTCTTAACACCTTTCAAGTGTTCTGATGTGTGGTGTGGTGGGTGTTTTCACCCTATTGTTTATAAACATTCGCGGCACTGCACTCTGTCTAAAATAACCATGTGTATAGGCGTTGCCAGAGCTTCTGGCTAAACTGTTGCCTACGTACATGATTTGACGCTTTTGTAATCTGGAATGCTTTATGTCCTTTAACCGCCTAAACGTCGTGTTCACCGTAAAACAACCAACAAAATCGTAAAACGCCTTTTAATTCTAAAACGGTATTTGCTTGATGGCTTTAAAAATGACATTGAAATGGTGTTTTAAGCTTGTACCTTTAACTTATTTATCTGTTCTTCCTCTTTACAATCAAGCCGCGGTGAAGTAAGGTGGTAGGGGTGCTGAGAGGGAAGTGGGGTGACGCCATATTTCTCAATCAGCAGTTGTTTGATGGTTTTACACTGACAATGTAAGCTTGTACTGGTACGTACAGCTCCTGTTCTCCTGCTTACAAGGACTAAGATCGAGAAACACACGCGCCCTTTTCAATTAGTAGTTGTTTTATGCTTTTAGACTGACAATCAAAGGTGTCCTTTGAGCATGTTTAGGTGTATAGCCTACATCTCCTGAAGCAAGTGTTTGATGGTTTTACAGGGGCATTGAAATCTGCAGTTTGGCCGTGTTTGGGTGTGCATATTGCCCTACCAAGATTGCTTCAGTAACAGGAGGAGATAAGAAAACAACATACCTGTAAATCTGTGATGCAATGGACGCGTTTTTTGGGTTGTTTGTGAAACATCCGGAGCCTTGGGAATATTTTGGTCATGGCGAGTGCATTTTGTGTGATTGCGCGGGCAAGCTAAGAAAGGCGACTGTCTCTGGATGACTTCAAAATTTTATCACAAACACTTGGCTGTGCGTGCGTGAGGGAGGAGCGTTGGGAAATATGGAGAGAAGGATGGATAGGGAAAGAGAGATATTCAGAGTCAGACATGGTATTAGGCAATATTGAGAGGGAGAGAGAGAGAGAGAGAGAGAGAGAGAGAGAGAGAGAGAGAGAGAGAGAGAGAGAGAGAGAGGGACAGACAGACAGACAGACAGACAGACAAAGGATAAGAGAGAGAGAGAGAGAGAGAGAGAGAGAGAGAGAGAGAGAGAGAGAGAGAGAGAGAGAGAGAGAGACAGAGAGAGAAGCCCGCAGGTCGGGCAGAGAAACTTTGTCTGAGGAACTAATTTTGTGTACAAAACATTTACCAGCTTTCTGTCTTACTACATTTTGCTGTGTGGCTGCTTTTTTGTTTGGGTTTTGTGAAGAAAGGCAGATCAGATCTTTTCCACACAGATTCGGTTTCAGGAACTTCTGAGTAAAACCTTCGGACTTTTCAAACCTGAAATCTAACAGATTTCTAAAGATATTCAGAGTAGCCTTTTTTCTGTTTGTAAATATAGGTAACGGAGTAAGAATGAATCATATTAAGCGAAGTAAATAATTTAGACAGAAGTAAATCATAGTAACTTGAATTAACCCATAGTAAACATAATACATTTGCCTTGCCTTGTCGTGTAACCATAAAAAACATAAGTAAGCTATAGTAAACAGAAGGAAAAAAACAACATAGTAATCAGCTTAAACCATAGTAATTACAGTAAATGTTAGCACAGTAAAACAGAGTAAATCGCTGCAAAACAGAGCAAAACAGTAAATAGAGCAAACCAAAGTAAACAGGCATTGCCTACATAATGGTCACCTACATTCACTATCTCATCATTCCTCGCAGCATCACCTGCCGGTGAAGCGTTTGTTACTGATTGCTTTGGAGCAGTCTTCGATTGCTGCTTTTCTCGTCACGAGCGGCAAAGTTGGCGCCAACCTTATTCAGCAGCTGATGGGTGAGCTTACGTCTAGTTTTCTGTACTCTGCTTTATGTATTCGGTAAAAGGTACTTTTCTCTTTAGTGTTGATGAAGTGCTTTCATATAAGCACACGTTGATGCAATAATTACGCAATTGTCTCTCCAAATAGAAGCTCTTTAACATATTTTATAGACTGTACGTCGTTATTCAGTGTTGAGTGCTTCCATGGCAACGTTGATGCAATAGTTAAAACTATGTTATCTCCAGCAGGACCTTGTTTTCAGAAATTGTGTCAACGATCTGTCAGTAGTATCTACATTTATCACACATGGAGACTAGCCGAGGCTTATTTGGCGAGTCTCGATTACGCAGTGTACATTACCACTGTTGATTGATCCTTTATCCTTTAAATTTCTCGTATTTCAGATAATGAAGTAGTTTTTTTCTTATCTTAACCAAGGTATTTGGTGCAACAGTTTCCAGCATCAGAAATTCTTCTAACTTTATGTCAGATCAATGCAGAAGAACGGAGACCTAAGTTGTTACAACTGCTGTGTGTTTCAGCAGTTTACAGAATTCTTATAACTTTGTCGGCAAACTAGTCTATACACAGTTTTCATCTTTATAAGCGCTTCGAAGGCGCTATGTAAAAACAATTCAGTGGGCTTGTAACGGCTCTTTGCAGTCCGCTGGACCTTGTAAGCAACGAATAACTAACTAACGAACTAACTACGAACGCGACGAAACGTTTTAGAGAAATAAGTGTATGGAGAATTTTTTAATCTGGCATGTTTTATCTGTTTCAAGCTTTTTACTTATCTTTCAGTGTAGTTTGTTTTCCTCAACTGCGTTACGTACTTCTGAAGGGATAAGAAGCATTACTTTTCGGCATTATTGTGTGTTTGTCTAGAAATCTAATGTGTTGTTTCCTTCCTCCACCCCCTCTTCAATGGTGTCTGTGGTCCATTAGTACATTTCGCCTTGATGCCACAGTTTCCAGCATTCTTCTAGATCTATGAGCAATCTTCATTGTTATTATTGGGTGCTCCAGAAGTGCATTCATGGTGCTGTCATCACGTTGAGAATCATTGCACATATAACATGAGACAACCATCTTACCGTCTTCTGAGACGGTCTTCTCTTCAAAGAAGTGTGAACTCTACCAATGGGCAATCAGTTGGGTTTGTCGTTGGATTGTAATCGTCGGGGTTTGTATATTGTTCTTCTGTAAATTAATCTTTGGTGTTATTATAGTTCCGACATCTGTCTTACGGTGAAAGAAAGAAAGAAAGAAAGAAAGAAAGAGAGAGAGAGAGAGAGAGAGAGAGAGGGAGAGAGAGAGAGAGAAAGAGAGAGAGAGAGAAACTTTGAAACTTAACTATGAAAATTTTTTATTAGGGATAAAGATTTTAGACTAATTAATAAGTCTAATCTTCCAATCTGTCCCTTGACAAATTAATACAGTAATACAGTAAATAACTTTGACATTAACTTGGAGAGAGAGAGAGAGAGAGAGAGAGAGAGAGAGAGAGAGTAAACATCCGTTGTTATATACTGGTCCATACTTCTCATCGAAACAACAATTGACCTCTTTCGTGCAAACAAACTGGCCAAGGTAAAACTAAAAGGACCGTATAGAAATTCTATCGAAATAGGAATACAGAATGGAAGGCTCGGTGAGGTAAATCGACTTGAAGAATTAGATAAAACCTGGTCTTCAGAGAAATCTCCTTCAGTGGCCAAAGATGATGACAGGTAAAAGACTTGCAGAATCGAGATAATCTGGCTTCGGGGGTTAAAGGAGGAAAGAGGCGTATGGGAGTGTGGGAGGACTCCACATCTCCCACAGCAGGCACAAGTGATAAGCCGCCTGACCAAATTATTGTCTGCTTTCTTGATTGAATTCTAAACGACGGGCAGAACACACTAGTTCGCTTGCTACAAGCAGTGTCAAAATAGAGATGGGAAGAGTGTTAAGATCATAGAATCGATGTTTTGTCTTTGATTCTTTTATAAATGGACAAACAAGCACGTTTTCGTTGTATTTTTCTTTTCGCTTTGTTCTTTCTTTCTTTCAATACAACATTGACTTTTGTCTTTATCTATCTCAAGAAGAATAAGTTGTCATCATTTCTTTCATCAAGGAATATAATGACAGACAGAAGAGAGATTTTGTCGTAAATCATCGGCCGTCGACAGGTTCAGATTTACCCGCCCGGCAGTGCCAGGGTATGAGGCGGAGTGATTTGTAGCGAAGTAGGTCAGGGCGGATCGATAAAGGTGTGAAAAATGAGCGGCCCTAACGACGAGGTCCTGGATAAGAAGACGCTCACCCCCTTCGGCTAAGCCACGCCCACTTTTTGTCTCTCTCTCTCTCTCTCTCTCTCTCTCTCTCTCTCTCTCTCTCTCTCTCTCTCTCTCTCTCTCTCTCTCTCTCTCTCTCTCTCTCTCTCTCTCTCTCTCCTCTCTCTCTCTCCTGCTTTGGAAGACCTACAGACTTTATTAGCAAGGCTATGTAGGTATTTACGTATTTTGTTGCTGTGAAATATTTATGTTTTGTTTTTGGATTTTATGTTTTATTTTTCCATAGATTTTAAGAGGAAATTCATATCACGATTCAAAAGGTTAATTTAGATCAGTCAGAAATACTCGTGATCTGTTGTTGTTTTATTTATTAAAAAATATAGCGCAGTACTCTCAATTAGATACTTTGTTAAGCGAGTTTCACTGTTTGCTTGTTGTAGTGGCGATCTTGCAATTTGCACTACCTGCACTTAAGGTTGTACCGAAGAATTTTAAAATAAATTAATTGATATTATTAAGTTAAAAATTAAGGTAAAGGTGTCCCCGTAAGCTGTCTGTCGTTGGAAAGGGAAGCGTTTGGAACTTCCTTTTCTCTAGGCCAGCTTAATGAGGGTGGTGCCTATCTTCTCCCGCTCGCTGCTTTACCTTTCCCTGTTGTAAACAGATTCAGGTACTACAAGTTCACACTGGGTGGACTGAGGCGTGTGGTGCTCTCCGTTTCAATCTATATTTGTGTGTCGTTTGGTGGTTGCTTCCAAGTATGGCCACCCATCTATGTGCTACCCCTCTCCGACGTTGCTGAACCTAAAACATGGCTAGGTTGTGCCCAAACCACTACTGTGCTACGGTACCTAATTATCAAGGAGGGCCACTAAACACAATGTTAAGCTGATGTGTTTATCAAACACTTATTTACCTCTTTTACAAGTGAGGCGTTAGAAAATAAAGTGTATTTTGGTTGTTGCCTGTGCAGTTGCCGTAGATTGCTTACAGCGACGGCAACCCTAACCGCACCCCAGTGCTGAATGTCTTAGTGCAAGGTTTGTAGGAGGTTCACTGTGAAATTATTATAATAAAAATAGTGTATTTTAGGCGCAAAGGAGTCCTTTGGACCTAAAACAACAATTATGTATGCATGTATGTATATATATATATATATGTATGCATATGTTTATGTATGTATGTATATATGTATGCATTATATGGTAAGGAAATGGAAACTCCCGATTGTATGGCCACGTCACCAGAGCATCAGACCTTGCAAAGACCATCCTGTAAGGTACACCCCTGTAAGGTACTGTGCAGAAGAAGAAGAAGGAGACAGAAAAAGAGGTGGGTGGAAAACATTCGAGAATGGACTGGCTTGACACTGAGCGAAGCCATCAGGGTTGCTGAGGACAGAGAAATATATAGTACGCTAGTTAAACGTTCATCTGTGATGCCCCAACAACCTTCGAGTTACGGGAGAGGAAAGGATAAGATGTATTATATAGTGTGCTTCTCTTGCTATTTTGAACCGACTGTTGGTATACTAATACTATGCCACATGTTTTTTGTGAACTAATGTAATAATTGTTCTTTAAAATGTAATAAATTATACCTTTTTTCAATCGAATTACATTACATTAAATTACATGGTTACTGCTGTAGGTCCAGCGGCCTCGTCTGAGCCAAATCAGGACCAATTCAATCGAACTCAAAGATCCGAAACCTAGAGAGGATCTCTAAGACTGAAAAGAAATACTCCACCGGACCTCTTTACCACCTCAAGATTTTAACATTATACTTCAAGACTCCACCAGTCGCCTTCTGTTTTACTTTGAAACGGAAATACTTTATGTTTTTACAATTATAGCTTGACTGCATCCCACCATTTACACTTTATCTTTTCCGTCCGCGTAGAAAGTTTTTACGATAGTAAAAAAAAAGTGGGGTTAAGATATTATTTTGTATATGGCCTGGACCTTATCATTTTGGCATTACGTGGCCCCTATCATAATATTTTATTGCTCGTTTATTTCTCAGTTACCTATCCAAGCATAACATTCTGACGTGTCAGCCGCCATATTTGCCTGCTCTTGGCACCGATGCGAAGCCAGAAACATGCTCTGTAACGTTAGCTTAGAACACCACGACAAAAGTGCCAGCAATACGTCAACGAAACAAAAATAGACTGAACCTGGAAAGAGATCTGGGTTAACAGTAAGAAATATATGGTGTTTTCTACAACTGAGCAAGAAAGAACAAGGTAGACGTTAGGGATGAATATTAATACCATTAAAAGAGATCTGTATAAAGTTCTTCGTGTTTTAGCTTAAAGTTGCTAGTTGAAAAGTAGCAGTTTTGGGTGGAAAACATTATCCCTCACAGTGTATGCTTAAAGTGTGCTTGATGTAATTTTGTTTCCTCGAAACTTTACACTAAAGTGTAGTATTATAGAAGATTGTATTAACCCCTATTATTGAGACGAAAGCTCTCAGATAAAGGTGTATGCAGTTTTAAAAGAACATGGAACTCCTCGATAATGTCACCTCGCGAGTCTAGCAAAGGAATTCTTCAAGGCAGCAATTATCCTATCCTATCCTATCCCATAACTCGAAGGTCGTAGGGGCACCACAGATGATAGTTTAACCAGCGTACTCCATCTTTCCCTGTCCTCAGCAACCCTGATTGTTTCGCTCAGTGTCAAACCAGTCCATTCTCGAATGTCGTCCTCCGACCTCTTTTTCGGTCGCCCCTTCTTCTACCTCCTTGCACTGTGGCTTGCAGGATGGTCTTTGCAAGACCTGATGATCTGGTGACGTGGCCATACCATCGGAGATTCCAATTTTTTCACCACTGTGAGCAGGTCATTGTGTTGTCCAATGGCTTGTGTGATGGTCTGTCGGACTTCGTCGTTGGTAGTGTGCTGGGTATAGAAAATGCCCAGAACTCTTCTGTAGCACCTCATCTCCATGCTTTGTATTCTTCGTTGGAGATCTGCTGTAAGGGTCCATGTTTCGCAAGCATATAGGAAAATGGAGATGAAAAGGGAGCGCAGCAGCCGTACTTTGGAATGTAGACTGATGGTCCTGTCTTTCCAAATTGGCTTCAACCTCGCCAAGGCAGCAGTTGTTTGTGCGATCCTGGAGAGGACTTCCTGTCGGGGCCCATTGTCTGATACAATAGCTCCTAAATATTTGAAGCTAAATGTTTGCAGCAATTGTGCATCTTCTAATTCCCAGACACACGATACGCCTGCTTAGTTCATTCACAACAAAGCCTTAAGTAGTGGCCACAGTTTGGCTTACGTTTTACGGCTTATGCATTGGGTTATGAGATTTGTCACTTCCCGGTGTGACATCGTCAGAGTTCCTAGTATCCTATTTGGGCTGGGAGCATTTTAATTGGTCGACGCATTACAAAATTCGACGCATGCGCACAGTGCTATTGTAGTTTAAGTAAGGATTAGGGTTAGGGTTAGAGTTGGGATTAGGGTTAGGGTTACGACGCCTAAGAACATCGTGAAAAAGCCGGCTCGACCTGACCTGGAGCATGCGCAAAGGCGCCCGGCTAAAGTAAGACACTCGGAACTTTGACGATGTTACACCGGAATGTTGATGGGTGTCCACACCTTACGAGTTTAGTGGCCACATTTGGGTTACGTTTTTCGGCTTATGCTTTGGGTCGGAGGTAGTGGCGCCATGTTTATCACGGCCCGGTTCGAAATTATAAACGTGTGTTGCGGTGTAACTTCACTACAACAAGGCACTTTTTAATGACGATGTAATGTTCCCTTTAACCATTTTGACTATAATATGAAACAACTTTACTAAGATCGACACGCAACAAGTGAATTCAATTGCATTAACTCGCCAAAGCGTGTGTAGCAGACCACATTTGTTGCGTGTAATCAAGCGTGTGGGAGGAAGTTAGGTTGACCTCTAGACTCGTGACGTCACACTCTTGCTTCTTATTGGTCCTCGTAAGTCCGGCTTATGTATTTTTGCGAAGAAATCAAACATGCGCTAGCTCCCTCATACGTTTCTTGCGAAACTTTACGTTAGCCAGTACGCAAGGAAATACCGTAACACAAGTGTGGCAGGGTACATAACGTAAGCGTTACCGGGCATTTAGAGCATATGTTCATCGCACACCGCTGCGTTTATCTGATGAGCGCAAGTGCCCGATTCTAAGGGAGATAAGCTATTTCCTGCTATTGCAGACGACCTTTTGAACGGTGGTACACGAAGTTTAGATTACATTTTCGCAAAAATTAGAGACCCATTAAAAGAATGTATAAATGCATACAAATATAGACTAGCATGAAATTAAAAAACAAAACAAAACACATGAATGAGACAGTTTAGACGTTTTTGCGAGAATGGGATCTTCACATGAGACGCACGCTAATTTCTTTTGATGTGGTTTTTTTTTAATGGAAGAAAAGCTAAACCAGATTAAATAACAGGTATATAAACACGATCTTATCATTTCTAGAATGGTAGAAAATATCATTTAAAAACAAAATGGTGCCAGTAGACTTTAACTGTCCTAGAGAATTTATTTCCATTACATCGTGAACAATGTTGGAAGCTTAATCAGGTTTAGCTTGCCTAAAAGCGTAATGGTTTGCTAATTTGAGACAATAGATACAACAACAATCCCCGATTTTCCGCCCTCCTAGCCTCCCTTTACCCCCCCCCCCACTCCTCAAAAAAATAATAAAAATTAAGAAAACTAGATAAAAATTCTAAGGAACTATAACACCTGTTGGAATCTTATGCAAAATTATCAGTACAAACGTGTTGGCAAAACATTGTCTAAAACACAAGATAATTATGTAAGTATAGGTATTTCCTTGTTTAAAGCACGCGACTGCTAAAGAGTATTCGTGCTAAATACAAACTCTCAGCAGCCATCTACTACGCAATAAACAATGTCAGCAGTTATATAGATTTAAAGAAATGCGCTCGTTGTTTTTGAATCCTCCCCCCCCCCCCCGCCCCTACTCCCCTGTTCTCGCATCCTGAGCACTTGGTGTTTCTAAATCCTTAGTCTTCCATCATCCCCAACCTCCACCCTTTTATAAACCGACAGGTCTATGTACCATATTTCGCAAAGTGCACTTCACAGTCTTTGAAGCCTTCTGAACTTTAAATCTGATTCCGGTGCACGCCCGCAGACCTCATACATATTACAGTTTATAATTTAATTCAAGTGCTTACATGCCGAAGACCTTTCCAACTCAGCAGATCTTTGTGATCCCTGATTTGCAGATGGAGTAGATCGAATCGCTAGACTGTCGATAAAAAGTAAACCATGACTCGGAATGAAAAAACCCAGACTATAATAACAGAGCCCGATGAATAGTGCCAGTAGTCTTGATAGCATTGCGTCTGCCTACTCGACACAATCTTTCCCTTGTATGAGGAAAAGAGAAAATTTACATGTATATTACTTTTTCCCTGGTGTGCAATGTTCACACCCATCCCATTCCTTTGCATAAAAAGTCGACGCTTGCACTTGCTAGACGAGAATGAACTGTACAAGTATAGCAAATAATTGAGTAGGCTTATATAGCGCACTTACAGGCCCATAGAACTGCCCAAGCCACCAAGATCACGTGCGCACGCGGGCCGTAGTTTCGTAGTTAGTAATGTAGTTAGTATAGGTACGCAGTAGCTCTGGGGTTTTGAACTTGCTGCGATGTTATTATATATGTCTACCCACTTTGACTACCCCTTACCCCTCTCCACCACCCCCTCGACAGATCCTTTTAACATTCACGGTGAGGGTTGCCCTACTGGAAAAAAAAGCTTAAAAGAAAGTCTCTTTTAAAGTATCCTATCCTATCCTATCCTATCCCGTAACTCGGAGGTCGTAGGGGCACCACAGATGTTCGTTTAACCAGCGTTCTTTATCTTTCCCTGTCCTCAGCAACCCTTATTGTTTTGCTCAGTGTCAAACCAGTCCATTCTCGAATGTTGTCATCCCACCTGTTTTTCGGTCTCCCTCTTCTTCTACTTCCTTGCACTGTGCCTTGCAGAATAGTCTTTGCAAGACCTGATGATCTGGTGACGTGGCCATACCATCGGAGTTTCCGTTTTTTCACCACTGTGAGCAGGTCATCGTGTTGTCCAATGGCTTGTGTGATGGTCTGTCGGACGTCGTCGTTGGTAATTTGCTGGGTATAGGAAATGCCCAGAAGTCTTCAGAATCTGTAGCACCTCATCTCCATGCTTTGTATTCTTCGTTGTAGATCTATAGAAATTGAAAATTCAAATGTTAGTTGTTGGTTTGAGCTACGAAAGCCCATTTTACTATTGTTTAAAGGGAGCCACTTTGACCATAGATCCTTTTAATATTCACAGTGGGTGTTGCCCCACTAAAAAAATGAAGCTTACCACACAAAAGAAATCTTTCGAAAGTATAGTTATTTTTTAAGTGAATAAATTCCGTAGTTTGTGTTTATACAAGGGCAAGCCAACATTATGGAGCTAAAAATAGCATCTATCAAATCCGGTAAGAGACAGAACCCGTAACAACTATTGCTCGTAAGGTTGTACCTCTAAAACAGGGAAAACCACTTCCTGTCATTGCCGACATGGAAATTCGAACTTGACACGTTTGGTTTAAGCAAAGAAAGCCAACTTTATCATTGTTTATTGTAATATTGCCAATTTTAGAATAATCCCGTTTTTACCAAAAATAAACAAAGCCTTCGAATTGGGTCCTTTAAACAGATACACTCACAGTGTGTGTGTGTGTGCGTGTGAGTGCGCGCTGTTTGTGAGTGTGTGGGTGTGTGTTTGTGTGTTTGTAAATGCGGATTTCCCTAACTTTGCAGAGAACAAGGAATCTTCAAGATGAAAGGATACGAGAATACATGGCCAAAATGTTTTATTCGTCAGGGAAACCGCGCATAGAGGACATTCTGTTATAGCAACTCATGAGAAATAGGATTAACGTCAACAGACAAAAACAACGTTGAAACGTTGGAAATATAGATCATGGAATGTTTATCATAGTTATGTGAAACTAAAAGAAGAAAGAAACTCCATTTCTGTGATTTATTTTGTTTAAAGCCTGAAAGGCAGATATCGAAAAAAATTTAAGAAGGGGGATGAGGGCAGGATTCGGAAAGGTGGAAGGGTGGGGAGGGGGTTGGAGAGAGAGAGAGAGAGAGAGAGAGAGAGAGAGAGCGCGCACACACACACATGCACACACACACATACGCACACAAACACACATGTCTTCACTGTACTCTCACGGCGAAAACTTAGGTGAACAATAGACATTGAGGGAAGGTGCATCGGCGTCTAATCCGCATTATAGGCAAATCCATCGAACACACGGAATATTAGAGATCCCATCCCGTTCACGCGTAGATTTCTTTGTATATATTGTGTGCCGCAACAGTCTTTGAAAATCTGTGTGATCCAGTGAACGGACGAGATCCCCGTGCTCTCTGTGCGAGTAGTGGATTGGTTAAGACAAGAATGCACTATAAGCTGCTGAGCTTGAATAATTATTCTGTTTTGTTTTCTTTTACACGCGAAAATCATGTTTTATTGCAAGCAGATGCTAGCTGTTGACTACATATATGCGGTTTCTTGTTTTACTCCATATTCCGTCTTTCTGTCTGTCTTTGTAAGTGTGATTGTCTGTCTGTCTGTCTGTCTCTGTAAGTGTGATTGTCTGTCTATCTGTATCTCTCCGTGTTTGTCTAGATTGTATAGTCTTCTTCTCTTCCTGCGGCAGGGATAGCTCAGTGGTCAGAGCGGACGACTTGTGCAAGTGCGTCTAGGGCGACGTGGGTTCGAATCCTGACTTCAGCAACATATTTTGTGATTGCTGGATAATAGTGGCCAGTGCCTTAATGAGCTCTCTGAGCTTGTAAGTGCGCTACTAAGAGCTATCACTTTCTCTATCTGTCTGTCTGTCTCTCTCTGTCTGTCCTTCTGTCTGTCTCTGACTCTCTCTCCCTATCCCCTCTCTCTCTCTCTCTCTCTCTCTCTCTCTCTCTCTGTCAGTCTTTCACACACACGCCATGATCTCAAGTTTGTATAACATACTTAGATCGGATACTTTCAATGCTGCTGACATCCAAACACTGCTTATTTTCAAGCCCTGCATGTCCTTCTCCCAAGCGTTCTTTGCTTTGTTAACATTTCTGCTAAATTCAAATATCTGATTTTTCAAGTCAGACTTAGAATACGTCCCAAGCGTTTTGAAATATTCAATCTTTGTCGTAAACAACGGGTTCTTCCATAAAACATTGCATGCACCAAAGGCTTATGGGCATGGAATCAAAATCTCTGTTTAAAAAACTTAATTTTGCAGAAAAGTAGAATAAAGTAAGCTTAAATAGCATTTAAGAATATATATTATTACTAAGATAAGAAAAACGATTCGTAGTTTGACGTTTGTTAATTGAAGGACAATTCATTGATTGTCAGCCTGATTGCTTTAGTATAGGCTACCTACCACAGACGGTATGCAATGTATAGAGGGCCAAACCGTTGAAATAGTCGAAGGAAGGAATTAAGTTTCTTCCTTGCTCTCTATTCCGCCCCAGCCCCATTCCCCTATCTTACGGCCACAGGTAGCTACATTAAAACAGTCACACAGAACTCAAGGATGAGGCCATATCGCGAATTACACACATGTACACACACGCACGCGCACAGAGAGAGAGAGAGAGAGAGAGAGAGAGAGAGAGAGAAAGAGAGAGAGAGAAAAGTCGAAGTCCAAACCCTTAATAGGATAATAGCATTAGGTCCTATGGACCTGTCTTACAGCTAGTCCTTAAGAAAATTGTAAAATGAAAAGAAATAACAAATTCAGAACAAACAAAATAATTATCATAAAATTTATTTGAAACTAACACAAACCTTAACAATTGTAAGAATTTTAAAAAAATTACTAAGAAAATTAATGTACTGAAATACACATACTCCCTACCCCTCCCGCTCCAATACCCTTTCCTACTCCCACTCTCCCCTCCCTCACCACCAAAACCACAACCACACAAACTGTCGCAAGATAGGAAAGAACAAAATGTATACGATCATCTTAAATATTAGGAGCAAGGGAAAATAGAAATTTGTAGAGTCTACTTTTAAACAATGGTAATGATTTACTTTCCTTGATCTCTTGTGGTAGAGAATACCACACACTTGGACCAGAATATCACAGAGATGTTTTAAATGTGTAAGCGTGGCTGTGGCACTGTTAAATTATGTCTAAAAATTGAAAAACGAGATGAAGGTTTTCTAAAAAGTACTTTTAAATAATCAGGAGCTCTGTGGTTTAGTACCCTCGTTGGGGTGCCTGGGGTTTCAGTATAAATAGTATCCCCACTTTCTGGAAATTTAGTGCTTTAAATTCCCACTGTCGCTGTCTTTCTCATTTGCTCTTTCCCATTCCTGCTCTGTTCTATCAATCTGCTATACTATCTTCTTCTTCGCTAGACCAGTCATCTACCTTTTTTCTTGAAAACTCTTCCGGGACAAGACTCCTTATTTGTGTATGAGGTCTGTTGGATCAGCTTGGGAATATTGGACACTTTCTGCCAGGTGGTCACTAGGGCTTCCTATGATGTTATTATTTAGCAATGTAGGCATGTAATATGTATGTGTTTTGTTTATAATTTATAATGATGTTTGTATTCTATTTTGTTTTTGTAAAAGGGGGGGTCGATAAATTAGAGTACAGCCTCAGCGTCCTTTGCGTGGGATGTCTTTATTGTAATGTGACTGGCTGGTGGAGAGCTTTCAGTTTTACCACTAGGGTTGTTTCAGCAGATCTTTTATGCGGATCATGGGTTGTCCGGTCCTGATTTGGCTCGGAAGAGTCCGCTGGACCTAAAGCAATAATCATGTAATGTAATGTTATCTATTGTTTAGTATTTTGTACATGAAAACGGCTTTATTATTTATTTATGTGAATGCCAACTGAGTTTGTTGTCTACGAGGACGCCTAAAAGTTTATGACTTTCAACCTGTGTAATATTATTTCCATTCACGACCAAAATCGAGAGAAAGCGGAACCCGGTGATGCTTTTGTCTAGTTGTTATTAACATGTCTTTTGATTTAGCTGGATTCAGTGACCTATGATTTAACCTGCACCAATCAGCAACATTGGTAAGGGCACCTTGTACTTTGAATTTTACCTATGTTCCTCCCCTGATTGTGCAATGTCGTGTCATCAGGTGTCATTAAGGTGTTTGTTAAGGGGAAGCATACCAGCTAGTTTTAATTTTTAATCAGTTTTGATGGAAGTGTTGGAGATAAGTAATTTTCAGCTCTATGGTGAATAGAATTAATCTTTTAAAACAAGGCATCACTGCAGCCGTCCCATACTATTGATGCATAATCAATGTGAGGTTTGATATGAGCATTATAAAAAAGCTTTTTAGCATCTGCAGTTATGAGAGATTGAAGCTTAGGCAACATAAATAATTTTGTTGAGAGAGTTTTACAAAGATTTTCAATATGTGAATGCCAACTGAGTTTGTTGTCTACGAGGACGCCTAAAAGTTTATGACTTTCAACCTGTGTAATATTATTTCCATTCACGACCAAAATCGAGAGAAAGCGGAACCCGGTGATGCTTTTGTCTAGTTGTTATTAACATGGCTTTTGATTTAGCTGGATTCAGTGACCTATGATTTAACCTGCATTAATCAGCAACATTGGTAAGGGCACCTTGTACTTTGAATTTTACCTATGTTCCTCCCCTGATTGTGCAATGTCGTGTCATCAGCTAACATTATTATGGCATTCAACAGAATTAGTGTAACGGTAACTCATTATTATATATATATATATATATATATATATATATATATATATATATATATATATATATATATATATATATATATATATATATATATGTATATATATATATATATATATATATATATATATATATATATAGAGAGAGAGAGAGAGAGAGAGAGAGAGAGAGAGAGAGAGAGAGAGAGAGAGAGAGAGAGAGAGTTACTCTGCATCTAGCACGCTCTAACAACAGAAGCTAGAAACAGCCTCACAGCTGATGTTAATCTAAGTATCACTCTTTCCTTGGGCTGTTCACAGACGTTCAGTCAGAGGAAGAGAGTCTATGGTCTGCTGGAATCTTCTAATGTGAGGTGAGGTGTCTGCTGTATGATTTACGCATTCGGTTTATTAGGAAGGAAAAATGTTAGCCATGAGTTCTGCTTGAGAAGGAGAAGGCGAATACGCTTTAGCAGGCTGGTCTGAATACAGAAAGAAGAGTATAGGCTGGGCACGAAAGAAGAATGGGGATCTGCATGAGCAGCGCTAAAGGAAGGCAGGGGTTACTGTGAGTAACCAAGCATGAGCGGTGGGAGGTAGGGGAGGGGGGTGGGTGAGTGCCATCTGCATGAGGCATGCCAAGAAGGTGACTGTTTTGACCGATACCTGTCATACTTTTTTTGTATGTTGTCTGTCCCCTCCCTTCACCCCCTACCCTCTCAGTTATTCCAACACACCACTCCTCCCCCGTGGGGGTGCCTGGGGTTTCTGTACAAATAGTATCCCCATTTTCTGGAAATTTAGCGCTCTAAATTCCCACTGTCGCTGTCTTTCTCATTTGTTCTTTCTCATTCTTACTCTGTTCTATCAATCTTATATACTATCTTCTTCTTCGCTAGACCAGTCACCTATCCTTTTTCTTGAAAACTCTTCCGGGACAAAACTCATTTGTGTGTGAGGTCTGTTGTATCAGCTTGGGAATATTGGAAGCTTTCTGCCAAAATGGTCGCTTCCTATGATATTATTATTTTAAAATGTAGGCATTTTACATGTATGCGTTTTGTTGTTATTGTATAATGATGTTTATATTCCATTTCGTTTTTGTAAGCGGGGATTCGATAAATTAGAGTATAGCCTCAGCGACCCCTGCGTGGGATGCCTTTATTGTACAGTGACCAGCTGGTGCCTTCAGTGTAAACAGGGGTTGTTTCAACAGATCTTTTATGTGGATCAGGGGTGAGTCCTCTTTCAGCCAAATTGTGGTCTTGATTTTGTGGTCCTGATTCGGCTCTTTGCAGTCCGCTGGAACCTGTAATCAATGTATAACTAACCCCTCAGTTATAGTCAAGAATGTGCCAACAGTCCTGGGAAATGCGAAGCTGTTGATTGTTCTGTCGTTTAATACCACTCGCCTCTTTATGCTGCTTTTCATACCCCTCCACCCCCCCAAATCCCCTCTCCTTAGGGTATAAATAGTCCCCCACGTTGTGGAAATTTAGTGCTTTAAATTACCACTGTTTCTGTCATTTTTATTTGTTCTTTCTAGTTCCTAATCTCTTCTGTCAATCTACTGGTGGCCTAATGGTAGAGCTTTGGCTTGTGGATCTGAAGGTCCCGGGTTCGAGCCCAGGCCGGGGCATTGTGTTGTGTCCTTGGGAAAGACACTTTACTCCCGTTTCCTACGTCTTCGGATGAGAGTATAAACCGAGGTCTAGTCTGTGTCGCATACATTCCATCATAACGGACTTTAAAGATCCTGACGCTCATGTCCTAGACGGGTGAGTGCCGGTGACAAGAGCACACCCAGCATGCACTTAGGTCCTTCTCCCCCATCCCTGGCTGCCCAGGATTGTGTTCAGTTGTACGGGCGTAAGACCATGCGCCCAAAGGCTGCGGGTGGGCGTCTCGGGCGGCTTGAGTTAGATCCAGTATCGGCCAGCGCCTTGAGCAGCTCTTGAGCTGGTAAAGCGCTATATAAGAACGATTAAATAAAAAATACTGTCTCCTATCTTCTTTGCTAGACCAACCTCTTTTTTTTTAATTGAAAACTCTCCCAAAAGTCCTTGTCTATATATGGGGTCTGTTGGGTCAGCTTGGGATATTGGACGCTTTCTGCCACATAGTAACTAGGGATATCTATGGTATTATTATTTAGCAATTTAGTCAGTTTAGATATATGCGTTTTGTTAATATTTTATAATGCTGTATATATTCTATTTGGTTTTTGTAAATGGGGGTTCGATAAATTAGAGTACCACCTCAGCGTCCCCTGCTTGGAGCGCCTTTACTGTAAAGTGGCCGGCCTGTGGAGTACTTTCAGTGTTAACATTAGGGTTGTTTCAGCAGTTAGTTTATACGGATCAGGAGTGAGTCTTCTTTCAACCAAGTTGTGGTCCTGCCTGATTCGGCTCTTTGCAGTTCACTGCTTTTCATTGCAAGGGCCACACGTACCTAGCACGCCAAACTGCCAGCCATTTTGTCATTGATAGCCGTCATAGTTTTTCTAAAATTGTATTAGGCCTAAGTGTTTTCTTCAACTGGCTTCTCTCTTTATTCTCTTCATTGCAAGGAGATCAGTGTTATTTCTTCGGATGAGAGTATCAACCGACGTACAGTCTTTAAACACACGTATTCTATAGCGCGGCCTTTAAAGATACTGGCGAATTTTTTTCGCGCGGACGTTAGAGATTCTGACGTATTTTTTCGCGCGGACGTTAAAGATCCTGACGTATTTTTTCGCGCGGACGTTAAAGATCCTGACGTATTTTTTCGCGCGGACGTTAGAGATCCTGGCGTTCTATAGCCTACATGAGTGAGTGCCAGATACAAATGCCGCCGGCATGCATTAGATCCTATTCCCTCTTGTGACGCTGTTCTTGCGGCTGTCGCGGTTTCGTTGAGAAAGCAGCCAGAATTTCCCCTGCATAAGCGACAAATAAATTAATTAAAACAAAAACAACAACAACAACAACAGCAACACACACACACAAAGCGATAGGTGCCTATAAACGGCTGAATTTTAATTGTAATCGCTAGCTATTATAATATGAACGATTTTTAGTTTATTCATTTAATGTACTTGTGCAGTGTCAATGTCGCTTATACAGGACACGCCATTCTGTCGAGTGTTCAGTGCTTGGTAGCCACCATACATTCGCCATAAATTTCGCGGTGTTTACTTCTGTTTGCTTTTTGTCGTACAATACAAGAAATGACGTGTATTTTATGTAGATTATTCATATCAGCGTGACAGCATTAATGGTTTGAAAGGTCGAACATACAAAAAGAAAAGTATGAGAAAGTTTGTTAACTGAAAACAATGCTTGTTGATCACGAAAGAAGCAGACTTGGAAATGTTTTTGATGTTTATGAGATAAGATTTAAAAAAAAAAAAGATAAGATAAGCTACAAATTTCATTTTGCAAGGATAAAAGTTAAAGCGTTGAGTGCGCTTGTTTACATTTTGTCCTTGGGGCTTGTAACAATAATTGTTAGATATATATAATAAAATAATGTTAAAACATTAACATCATGGAACAATAACAAATAAGCAAGGTCATCATTACATAAAATCATTTTCAAGAAAGAAAGAGAGAGACTTTACACAGGCACGCAAACTCATCAATAACACATTAGACTTAACCCTTTAAATTCTAGTGAGCGGCTTCGTGCACGCGTTGACAACAGCTGCGCGGAAGACATTTTTTTAAACCGAAGAGAGAAAAGAAAACAATAAAAATTTACAGTGACTGATACAGCAGAGCCAGCTGTCATTTTCATCCAGTGAACAGCAACCTGTAGATTTATAAGCCTAGTTAGTCACCACTCCGATGCTTCCATCGATCAGCAATGCAAACTGGAGCTCCAAGGCAGAACTAGCGATCAAAATAAAGTAGAAATAGCAAAGCCCAAGAACTGATCTTGGGTGGTTCCAAAGAATCCGTCAGGATTTACTTCAACCATTTACTATTGGTATAGTTGCAACATTTCTTTTTAAAAATATGTTTTTTTTCTTTTATCATTATCGTTTACAACTTCGAGTGCATCGGGCATAGCCTAGTTATAGGTTACTAGTAGTCCTGAACAAAATTTAATTCCCATATTTAATTCTTATAGGTTTGATTTCTTTACATTCTTTACATTCTTTACATTCAACTACAGCTAAAGCTTGTTTCCTTGTCGAAATTATCAAAGTTTTGAATTTTTTTAACAAGAGCAGAAGAGGCGTTGGCTGTTGACTCTCAATCCTTAAAACAATGCATCGATTTGTAGACTTAATGTTATTATACTACTGCATACGTAAGTAGTAGCATTGTAAGCTCAATTTTGTAAAACACTAGTGAACTTCTTAGTGAGAAGGAACATCCATGCTTACTTTATCTAGTTCAGGAAGGTTAGTCCTTAACACGGGAAATCGTTCTCAATGAGTGTCGATGGCCTGACGAGGTAGACTTTGTTTCAGGCTTAGTCCAAAGCAACGATGCTGGTTCAGGAACAGACCTCAGCAGGCTGTGATATTCAGTGTGGGCGCCTTGTGTGTGGTGCGATACAAAACAAGCTCAACGGAAGTATCGATACAAGTGTGATTACACGCTGTTCTCTTGAAGAGTTCCTGTCTAGTTCACAAACAGAAGGGCTAGACTAAGTGGGTGTTCCACCATTGTTTCCTTACTGAACCGTTGATGCCGTCGATGTCCATTAGCTGATATACCACGCCAGCTTCACCAGCTGTTCTAGACACGGACATTTCCCGTCCAACCCTTTTTTTCATTGAATGAAGAAAGATCCAAGATTCTAGCTCTTTCAACCCCCTAACAAATGCTTTAAAATGCATAGTAAAGGTAAAGGTGGTCCCATAGCCTTGTGGCCGTAGGGAAGCGTGATGTTGGAGATCACACATATCTTGGGCCAGCGTAATGAGGGTGATGCCCATCTCTCTCTCCCTCGCTGCTTTACCTTCCCCACCCTTAAGAGAGTAGGTACTCAGTCACAGTTGAGTCAACTGGGGGCGCTGTTATTTGTCGCTTCACGTTTTGCGGTCACCCATCCAAGTGCTAACCACACTGGACGGTGCTTAACTTGCGACACAGTAGCGAGTGCTCCAACCACTGCGCTATCCGACACCCCTAAAATGCATAGTACGTTTTAAAGTATGTTGATCCTGGAATTCGTTTTTGTTATGTTTCAGGTACTGCGTGTTACATTCCACGGCTGTTTCTTTGCTTTACATAACGTTTTCCACGAAAGACATTAGTTCATTACATATTACATTGAAGCAATATTGCCCATCTTACAAGTGCTACAGCAATCACCTACAAACTAGGTTTTTTAAAAATTATTTACAGAGTTATGCATTAGTAAAGTTTCACATGAGTCATTTTGAAAACAAGGAATTATTTTGGTTTCCAAGCACGGTACAATGTTGCTCATCATAGAAGACCAGCACATTCGTATGTTGACGTGACAGCATAGAATTTTTAGCTTCCCTCTCACACGGAAGGAATATAGGCTCGCAGAAACCCCCAATATGTATTCGACAACGTGCTACATCGAGGTTGTCTGGATGGCGTTGATGACCCTGCTACTGTCTCCCGTGCCCATGGAGGTGGATTCCAGAGAAGATCCTCAACCTCCCATCACTAAACAGCTACACCATGACCTGATGTCCAACTACCAGAAGCTGATCAAGCCGTCAGGTGGACCCAGTCAGCAACTTACCGTCAAGATGGGCATGAGGCTGTCGCAAGTCATTGATGTGGTGAGTAGGCAGATTGTTATAATTAGGTGCTGTCTGTCGTAAGCTATCGATTGGAAATTGTTATAGTTCAGTTGTTTTGTATGGGTGTGCGAGTTTAGATGCAGATACTAGTTAGGAATACTTGTACCCTTTATCAATTGCAAATTGTAACCGCTTAGTTTTTTTGTGTACGGACGTTTAAATATTGTGTTGAATGAATGTAAGGATGGTTGTTTCGCACTAAACAGGTCTGTTTTTGTGAAATTATTACTAATATTTTATTTCTGTACAAATAAAAAGTCATAAAATGTGCGAGAGATCTATGAGCATGAGATTATTAGAAACGCTAGGGATTAACTCAGTGTTTGAATATTTCCGAAAATTCAATATGGCCAAAAAATTTTCTTAACGAAAAAAAAAGTAGTATTGGCTATATAGAAAGATTTGCATGAATGTAAGCTGACATAATCATATTTTTACCTTTTCAGCTAACTCTATATGTAATTAGCACCGGCTTCAGTTTGATGCACATGGACCTCGCTTGTTGTATGGAAACCCAATAAGACAAAGAGGACGTATTGTTCTTGGGTTATCGCTATTTTTAATACGTGTTAATTCCGCATTTGGCGACATGACAGGTGCGCAGCATAGACACAGGACAATCAAACCTTGTTGACCTTATTCCCTCCCTCCACCACTCCCAATTCCCCAGAGGTATACGTTTACTCAGACCTCGTTATATGCAGTTGTAAAGTCTAACAATTACATTTAATTTGTGTTGTTGTTATAATTATGGGCTAATCAATGTTAGTGACTCGGTAGTCGGTCTGTAAAATAATGGTTTTAGTGAGTGTTCTATTTCTGTTATGCAGCCCATTCTTTCAACATTAGCAATCAAAGAAGATGTAGGCTGTGATGTAAACGTATGCAGACAGATACCTCCTTTTGGGATAATGCAACTATGAGGAGGGGAGGACTAAAATTCCTGTTCCAATAATATCCCATCACTTCATTTAGGCTGTCCAAGAAACTCCCGTGTTTGGCTTGAAAAAGTGGTTTCTTGTTTTACTGACAATCAAGAGCAGATGTGTGAAGATAAATGAAGAAAAAGAGATTTCTCTTATATAGCGCACTTACACGCTCAGCTTATCAAGGCGCTTGCCCGTAATATCCAGCAATCACAAAATAGTTTGTTGAAGTCAGGATTCGAACCCACGTCGCCCAAGACGCACTCACACAAGTCATGCGCTCTGACCACTGAGCTAAGTGGACCATATGAACCATATATTTCAATAATATTACATTACATGGTTATTGCTTTAGGTCCAGCGGACTTTCAATAATATCCCATCGATATAATTTTATATGTTTGAATAACTGTCCCAAGATAAAAACCACTTGTTAGCCCATTAGTGAATGACATCAATGAGTGTGCATACAGACGCCATTAAATACATCCAAAATCTCATATTTTTAATTTATTTTTTATTTTAAAGAAATGCAACTACGAAGAGATGAAAAATATCAACCTCTGTTTCAATTTGTGCCAACTAATATCGCATCCATCAATTTGGGCTAATAATTAATAATAACTGTCTGCGAAACCCTTGTACTGCCCTTCAAATGAATGGCTTCTGTTTTTTTGCGCTTGTTTTTCTATTCTTTGATCATAATTATTCTGTGCAAATGACAATAATTACTTTAACATGTCAGATGCACGAGAGAAAGAGAGAGAGAGAGAGAGAGAGAGAGAGAGAGAGAGAGAGAGAGAGAGAGAGAGAGAGAGAGAGAGAGAGAGAGAGAGAGAGAGAGAGCGCAATGCCATGAAACTGTTGACATACAACTACCGAACATTTGCAATGAACCTCGGATACTGAAACTGTTCGATTTTAAGTCACGTCAACGAATCTTTATTACACACAATGGCACAATTCATACAGCACGTTGCATCGCAGCATATACATTAAAAAAAATGTTTTGAAACAAATAGAAATAAAAGTAAAACATAAAATTACAAGTTAACAACTACTAACAAACACATTTGCACGACAGTTATACAGTGTACATTATACTTTAAACTGTGGTCTCACATAGTTTAGCATGCACACACACATACACACACAGACACACACATACACAACACACACGCGCACGCACGCACACACACACACACACACTTCAATCTCCCCAAGCTTTCTCACCACCAACACATACACTCCACAAAATACAAGGGTATAGAAAAAATCATTTGACTGCTGAACTACTCATGTATACCCAATCAAATCTTCTCCATTCCTTCTAACAGGTTTGGATATGCACAAATAAATAGAATAGCAATAGAATATTAAAGTACGCAGAGGACACATGAAAGAGCGGCTTATGCTTGTACACCAAAAGAAAGTTATACAAATGGTATATTTATATCATTAAGTAATAAGTATAATGAAAAAGATATAAAAACATAATCTTCAAGATACCAAAATTTAAGCAACTTTGTTCGCTGTAATGTAAACTGAAATTAACACATTAGCTGCAGATGTGTAAATACTGATAATTATAATTAGGTCCACTTGTTTCTTCATGCATTACCGATGCGCCTTCTTTCCCCGTTCTTCAGTTGGTACAGTTCTGGATCATTATTTTGTGAACATTCTTATATAGCGCTCCTCCAACTCAGTAGCTGTTCAAGGCGCTGGCCGATAAAGGAATTAACTCAAGTCACACGATGCGCCCACGGGCTGATGCCTAAGGCGAATCGGCTGACGCCCAGATGACGGGGCGAAGGGATCTAGTTCTTGCTGGGGGGGGGGAGAGGGTGGGGAGGGGGGGGGGCAGAAGGAGGATGGAGGTGGGTTGTACCATAAAATGTCTTATTATGTTTTACTAATGTTAACAATAAAGTAATTAATCTTTTATATCAACGAAACCGTCAGAGTTCATCTAAAGAAACAGCTTCCTCAAGATGGCTGCAATACAAAAACTTTCCTTGTTTCGATCAAAATGACTCAATATCCAAAACAAATTAACCTTCCCACCCCCATCCTCCACACACACACACACAGAGACAAAGAAAACTAAAAAATGAAAATGCTCTGTGGGTTCGGGCATTAAATAGAATCGACCCAACGTTTCCCGGCGTGTCGTAAGAGGCGACTAACAGGGGTGATGTTAGCACGGCATCACTGGGCGAAAGTCTTCTACACAGAAGTCACCGGCCAGGGCGGAGGAACCTCACGTTACTACAGGTTCAACGACCACGTGCTCAGGGCCAAGGCGAGCCACACTGTATTCGTGGATTTCGGCTGTGGCCAACAGCCTGGAGAAGACTGGGCACCGCCAGGTCTTTTTTGCCCAAGATACACTACATGATGAAGCTACGATCATCTGTGGTGCCCCTACGACCTCCGGGTTACGGGACATGATAGGATAGGATAGGAAAAGACGTCAAACAATGGTCAGTTTCCTCATACAGACCTGTGATTTCTCGACCATTGTCCACTGGTTCTTTGTGTATTTCTTACCTTAATTGTACATTAGAGGTCCACAATTACGCATCAGTAGCTAGATGACATTTAGTAGCATTTTCTGACTTGGGAGTGCGTTCACCTTCCATTAAACAAGGGATCAATTCCAGCTTGTAGTACATGAAGACCTACTGTAGGCTACATCTCTGAATGTCCTATCCTATCCTATCCTATCCCATAACTCGGAGGTCGTAGGGGCACCACAGATGATCGTTTTACCAGCGTACTTTATCTTTCCCTGTCCTCAGCAACCCTGATTGTTTCGCTCAGTGTCAAACCAGTCCATTCTCGAATGTTGTCCTCCCACTTCTTTTTCGGTCTCCCTCTTCTTCTACCTCCTTGCACTGTGCTTTGCAGGATGGTCTTTGCAAGACCTGATGATCTGGTGACGTGGCGATACCATCGGAGATTCCGTTTTTTTTCACCACTGTGAGCATGTCATCGTGTTGTCCAATGGCTTGTGTGATGGTCTTTCGGACTTCGTCGTTGGTGATGTGCTGGGTATAGGAAATGCCCAGAAGTCTTCTGTAGCACTGAATCTCTGAATGTGCAGGTTAAAAACCCCTACTCCGACCGATATTGATATTATGCGGTAAGTTTATTATTGTTTTCATGGTTAGGATTTTTTGCGTAAATACACAGTTGTGAGTTATTATATAACTGTTACCGCGTTAAAAACAAATAGAGGTTGTCGCGAAACGAAACGCTCGCGAGAATTTTTATTTTCCAAGTGCAAATTGTTTTATAGAGTGCCTGTGCTAGATTTAGAAATATGACGTCAATTTTGCTGCGTGTCAATCGCCATTTTGTGTATTCCTGGAAAAGAATAAAATGGACGATTTTTTTCGATGATTCTTTTGTGTGAAAGTTTGTGATTAATGCCAATAATAAAATTTTAGGGAAAGAAAAGAGGTTGTGAACTATTAATTTTATAAAATATAATATTTGAGGTGATAGGTCATTTGTTTGCGTTGGGAAATTTTCATTGGTTGTTTTAATGATAAAAGTATGGTAACCTTAGTAAAATGAAACAGAGGCAAAATCGGTTAGGAAAACTGTCAATCAGTTGGGAAAGAGATCTAGACTGGACAGGGAGGATTCTACCCAAGCTCCGAGGCAACTTATTCTGTGGGGTGCCAACGACAGTTTAGCTGGAGGCTGAATGATGTCAGATGTGGTTGGGCCAGGAAGATAGTTGTTCCTCGACGTTTGATCAGCTTTAGCTGAATTCTGGCACCGTAGGGTAAATATTTAGATTTTTCTTTATTCAAGATGATTTCCCAAGAAGATTGATACGTGTGATGATTTGTTCATTGAATATATGTATTTTTCAGAGGAGAAAAATAGTTCGTTCATTGGATGCATTTGTTTTCCAGAGGAGAAAGATAGTTTGTTTGTTTGAATGCATTTCTTTTCCAGAGAAAGATAGTTGGTTCGTCTGAATGCAGTTGGTTTTCAGGGGACTGATGTGTTGATTAAACGTAACATGTTTTTCCAAGCAGAGCCGGACCTGAAGGAGTTTAAGTTTGTATGGAAATAATTTTCATGCAAATATCTAAGACTAGTTTTGTTCGGCAGGTGTTTTTATTCCGTGGTATGAATCGTCTTGGATCTACGTGACGATGTCATCTTTGAGACTGGCAATGGAAACTTCACTGACGTCTGGCTTATGATCGGAGTGACTGATTCTAAGATGGAACTGTACGCTAACGAGGGCTACAGAAGTCACTGGTGGGTCATGGACAGCCTTTAGATCTAACGGCGACATCGACGTCAAGTTCCAGCTCCTATTAACTTTTCCACAACTCACCTAGTTCCGGATTTCTTCATCTGTTAACAACGATTTCAACGAGGACTTTATAAGAAGCTAAGTAAAAAAACGATCGAACTTTATTTTCGGTAACCACGACAAAAGCATCGCCAAATTATCGTTCCGATCTCGAAGAAAAAATGAACGGAATATAATAAAATACTCGAACTTGGAAAAATGTGTTATGTGTTTGTGAAGTGTTGGAATGAAATGGTGTACCTTAGGTTTTTTTATTGAAATAAAACCATGTTCTGGGGTAAGTCATGAAAGTCAAGGAAGTCCTTCATCAGTAGTGATCACCCAGTAACACCCAGGTTTGCGACATTCTGGGGGCTCGTCCGGGATTAGAATTTCTGGAAAATTCTAGGGGGTAACGAGCCATTCATTTTTTTTAATGTCAGAGGTGCACCATTAATCCAATACTTTACAAATTCAACACTTCAGCGAGTTTTCATAATTTTTTCCATAACAATAAGTTCTTGCTTCAAGTTGTGGTTACCTTGATGTAATTGTTGCACGTCTGCATGAGCATGATTAGAGAGCAGTATAGGTAAAATATTGTTTTATGTTGTTGCTAGTCATTGCTTACATAAAATGTGCATTATATCTGCTAACATGTTAGTGCATCAGTGGGTACATATTGTATGAGAGCCCAGCTGTGCAAGTATCTTCAGGGAAATCATCTCGTTTGAAATTATTTATTCTGGCGGTTGAACAGTGAAGACCGGTATTATCCGTAGTAGGATTAAAGATATTTTGGGTATAAGTTTTACTTTTCCAAAATTTCAAACCTTTGATTGCAGAGTTTGCAATAGCTATTGTACGTAGGTACTAGTGTTTTGGTCGAAGGTATACTTAGGCTGAACAGTTTCTGCAACCTATGACGTTTATTATCCTGATGGAGTATATAGGGTAAAGTATCGGTCATAGTTTGAAAGTAAGTTTTCCAGCTTAAACTTTAAGTAAGTTGGATGTTTCCGAAAACATTGTATAGTTTCAGTGTTGTTCGAAGACAGGCTAGAGGTTATGTATTGATCGGCGAGGCGGTCAACCTAAATTAGCTCTGTGTTGCTTAGTGTGGTCAAACCTCTAACCAAGAATTATTTCTAGTTGAGGGTCTGAAAGTCAGATTCGGTAGTGTCCGATTGACAGTTTAACCAATTGTGGTAATTGGTAGTGCTGGTTAGTAAATGTGGGTCTAGTTAGACGTTTTACTTAACCAGGAGACTAAGCGTGGATGATAATCTGAAAGGTGGTGGATTATCGTCGGTGATCGTGTTGTTAGTGTATAACCGTTCACGTAAGGATAGCTGTGACAGAAGAGCCGTTTGGGGCTAGAGCGCAGGCGTATCCGTTGTAGTACTTTAACCTTTGGAAAGGCGAGTACGTTTGAGGCCTAAATAGTCCGTGGTTTTATCTACCAGGGTTACGTGTAGTAAAACAGGATTAGTTTAGGGAAAGTTTGGCTAGGAGGATGCCGAGGCAGCAACCAGTTCAGATGGAGACTGAGTCTCCGCTGCTAGCCTACAAGCAGGATGGGATCATCCTGGGTCTGACAGATAAGGATCTGGCAGAGTATGTGGAAAAGAGAAGGAAAGAAGCGGAAGAGAAAGCGGAGAGGATAAGGGAGGAAGAGAAAGCGGAGAGGATCCGGAAGGAGAAGGAAGAGAAAGCAGAGGAGAAAGCTGAGAGGATAAGGGAGGAAGAGAAAGCGGAGAAGATACGGCAGGAGCAACGGGAGGACCAGCTCCGACGTGAAGAACGAGAAGAGCGCATTATGAGAGAAGAAAGGGAGGCCAAGGCAAAATTGGAACAAATGGCCATGCAGAACGAGTTTGAGTTGAGAAAGGCGCAAGAGTGGACTGCAGATGATGGGGACCAAAATCAAAATTTTTATCCGGAGCCCAGGACAGCGAGGAGCTGTGTGAATGTAAATGTACCTTATTTGGATGATAAGGACGATGTAGAGGTCTACCTGAAACAGTTTGAGCGTATCGCTACGTTGTCAGGTTGGAACAAGGATGAGTGGGCGATAAGATTGTCTGGTCAATTACGAGGCCAAGCACGGCAAGTCTACACCGAGATGTCTGATGAGGAGATTATGGATTACGACATGGTCAAGGCTGCGATCATGAGGCGTTTCCAGCTGACTGCTGAAACTTATCGGAAACGGTTTAAGGAATTTAAACGGGGCAGTCATGAAGACATCAGGGAGTGTAGGAACAGAATGGGGATGTATTTGGACAGATGGGTGGATTTGTCTGAGAAAGAAGGAAAATCAGGTGAGCTGAAGGATTTAATTCTCATTGACAAAATGTTGGAGATAGTGTCTCAAGAGGAGGCAAGATTTATTAGGGAAAGAAACCCTACGTGTGTGGACGAAGTGGTGGTCCATGCTCAAACGTATGAAGATGCGCAGAATGCTGGAGGTCCGATAGCAACGAGGCGGCCCATTGGACCCAGTGCTAGAATGGATAACCGTCCCAGGGTTAACCAGCAAACGCAGAATTCGAACATGGGACAACGACGTAATGGAGGGGTGAGTGGTCAAGCGACAGGTCCTGGTAACGCGGGTGCGTCAGGAATAAACAAGACTCAGCAAAACTTCAAGGGATGTTTTCGATGCGGAGGCCCACATTTGATGAGGGATTGCCAAAAGGCAAATGTGAATAGAAACAGACCAAACTCAAACCTTGCGTCAGCTGTTGTGAATGCGGTCAACGTGACCCAGGAACAGAAACCGTGTAATCGATGTAGTGAAGACGGCTATGAACCGAACTGTGAATTGAAAGTGGATGGAGTAAAGGCTCAGGGTATTCGGGATACAGGGGCCAGTAGTATATTGGTGGATTCAAGTTTAGTTTCCCCAAGCAAGTATACGGGTGAATACCAGAACGTGACACTTGCAGATTCATCCAAGCGAAAGAAAGTGCCCATTGCTGTGGTGCATTTGGAAACTCCGTTTTTCGTTGGAGAAACGCGTGTTTTGGTTTTGAAGACACTGGTACATCAAGTTCTGATAGGAAATAGCAGAAAGATGACAGACGGGACTGAGGTCAAAGTTCCATTGTTTCCGTTGGTAGAGCAACCGGAGGAACAAGTTGTAGCACCGGTACAAACCAGGTTGCAGGAGAAGCAACAAGCACAAGCCAAGCCGTGGATTCCTAAGCAGATTGACTTAGGGCAAATACGTCCTGAAGATCTATCTAAAGAACAGAAGGCAGACCCGACTTTAGTAAAAATTCGGGAAAGGGCAGAGCTAGCGCTCAAGCAAGAAACCCACTACGAGTGGAAGAAAGACATTTTATACAGAGTTTACATGAGTGAAGGTAAACCATGTAGACAAGTGGTAGTGCCAGAACGGTACCGATCAGATGTGCTCAAATTGGCTCATGATACACCGATGGCAGGACATCAAGGAGTACGCCGAACTCGCGACCGGATATGGCGTGATTTTTATTGGCCGGGTATCTGTGGTGACGTCAAACGTTATTGTGCGTCATGTGACGTGTGTCAGAGAAGCACGAGGAAGGGGGCCACTAGGAAGGTCCCGATGAAAAGCATGCCGCTTATCAGCACACCTTTCGAGCGAGTTGGGGTAGATATCATTGGTCCGATACTACCAGCGTCCAGCAGGGGTCATCGATACATATTGACCATGGTTGACTATGCCACGCGGTATGTGGAAGCGACACCTCTGAAGGATATTAGGGCAGAGACAGTGAGCGAGGCATTGTGGATCTATTGGACCAGGATGGGAATTCCTAAGGAAGTGATCACAGATAGGGGTACCCAATTCACCAGCGAAATCATGGAGAGAGTGAACAAGCTTCTCAACATAAAGGGGATCCATACTACACCCTTTCACCCACAAACAAATGGTTTGACGGAGAAGTTTAATGCTACACTCAAGGACATGATGAAGAGACTTTGTCAAGAACAGCCCAAAGACTGGGACAAGTTTTTGCCAGCCTTATTATTTGCCTACAGGGAGGTACCGCAAGAAAGCTTGCAATTTTCGCCTTTTGAACTGTTGTATGGGCGTGAAGTACGAGGGCCTATGCAGGTTCTACGTCAGGTGTGGACAAACGAGGATGCAGGAGAGGAAGTGCGATCCACGATTAGTCATATCACGGATCTCACGAACAAAATCGAGAAAACTTGTGAGATTGCCAAGAACAACCTCAGCAAGGCAGCGCTCAGGTACACAAGGGCGTATGACAAAAAGGCCAAAGACAGAAAATTTGAGGTCGGGGACAAAGTTTTGCTATTGTTGCCCGCCAAGCACAACAAGCTGCAGCTAACGTGGAAAGGTCCTTATCCAGTTGTGGAGAAAGTGGGCAGCTGCAACTACAGGATCAAGATAAGGGGACATGAAAAACTGCTGCATGCGAATTTGCTGAAATTGTACGTCGAACGTGACGGAAAGCAAACAGGAACAGATGAAGCACAGCCAAACGCGGTGGTCATGGAGACAGATGAAGAGGAAGTGAGCGTTGTGGTTGACGATGTGTGCGATGAAGAGATGGGAGCACTAGGCATAGATCGTTTTCCCATGCTTACATTGCGTGCAAAAGAAGGTCCCAGAGATGTGAAAATCAACCCTGAGTTGGACGAGCACAGACAGGCTGAAATCTTGTCTATTTGCGACAGGAGAGAAAATGTGCTTAAAGACATACCAGGGAAATGCAAAATCGAAGAATGTGAATTCAAACTTACGTCAAAAGAGCCAGTGCATGTGAAGCAATACCCGCTACCATTTGCGCAGGTAGAAACAGTGAAGAAAGAAGTCATTGACATGTTGGAGTTGGGGGTCATAGAACCAACAGTGTCGCCTTACAATAGTCCGATTGTGTTGGCGAAGAAGAAGGATGGTGAAATACGTTTCTGTATTGACTATAGAAGCCTCAACAAGCAGGTAGAGTTCGATTCGGAACCTATTCCTGATGTGCCACAAATCTTTGCAAAATTGCAGAAAGCACGCTATTTGTCAAAGATAGACTTGACGAAAGGGTATTGGCAGATACCAGTCAAAGAAGAGGATAAACCGAAGACAGCGTTTAGTACACCCATGGGACAGTACTGTTTCGCGTATCTTCCATTTGGTATCAAGACTGCGAGTTCTATTTTCACTCGAATGATGCGCAAGTTACTTGAACCTCTGAAGCGTGATGATATTGAACATTTCATTGATGACATCATCATTGCCACTGAAACGTGGGAACAGCATGTAGAGGCCATTGATGCTGTGTTGAAAAGGTTGGAGGAGGCAGGTCTTACAGCGAAACCCTCTAAGTGCTACTTTGGTTTCGGGGAGTTAGACTATTTGGGTCATCATGTGGGTGGAGGCACAGTCATGCCTGATGATGACAAAACTGAGAAAATCAGGTCAGCCAGCAGACCGATCACAAAGAAGGAAATCAGAGCATTCCTAGGACTAGTAGGGTTCTACAGGAAATACATCAGCAACTATGCGGAAATCAGCGCTCCGTTGACTGATTTGACGAAGAAAGGTCTACCAGAAAAAGTGGCCTGGGATGAAAAATGTGAAGCAGCATTCGTTAAACTCAAAGATTGCTTGGTAAGCAAACCAGTGTTGTTGCTACCTGACGTCAGCAAACCATTTACTCTGAGGAGTGACGCATCAGATGTTGCAGTGGGAGCAGTTTTACTGCAAGATCAAGGGCAAGGCTTACAGCCAGTAGCCTATGCAAGCAAGAAGCTTAACCGTGCAGAGAAAAACTACTCGACCATCGAAAAGGAGTGTTTGGGAGTAGTATGGGCTGTCAAGAAGTTTGAACAGTACCTGTATTCAACACATTTCACTTTGGAGACAGACCACCAACCACTCACATATTTGCAGAAAACCAAGACTGAGAATGGTCGGCTAATGAGGTGGGCTCTCCAGCTGCAACAGTATTCTTTCACAGTCAAAGTTATCAAAGGGAAAGACAACGTTGGCGCAGACTATTTGAGTCGACTGCACTTGTAAAAGAATAGCTTAAACATGGATGTTTCAGCTCAAGAGGAGGGGCGTAATGTCGCGAAACGAAACGCTCGCGAGAATTTTTATTTTCCAAGTGCAAATTGTTTTATAGAGTGCCTGTGCTAGATTTAGAAATATGACGTCAATTTTGCTGCGTGTCAATCGCCATTTTGTGTATTCCTGGAAAAGAATAAAATGGACGATTTTTTTCGATGACTCTTTTGTGTGAAAGTTTGTGATTAATGCCAATAATAAAATTTTAGGGAAAGAAAAGAGGTTGTGAACTATTAATTTTATAAAATATAATATTTGAGGTGATAGGTCATTTGTTTGCGTTGGGAAATTTTCATTGGTTGTTTTAATGATAAAAGTATGGTAACCTTAGTAAAATGAAACAGAGGCAAAATCGGTTAGGAAAACTGTCAATCAGTTGGGAAAGAGATCTAGACTGGACAGGGAGGATTCTACCCAAGCTCCGAGGCAACTTATTCTGTGGGGTGCCAACGACAGTTTAGCTGGAGGCTGAATGATGTCAGATGTGGTTGGGCCAGGAAGATAGTTGTTCCTCGACGTTTGATCAGCTTTAGCTGAATTCTGGCACCGTAGGGTAAATATTTAGATTTTTCTTTATTCAAGATGATTTCCCAAGAAGATTGATACGTGTGATGATTTGTTCATTGAATATATGTATTTTTCAGAGGAGAAAAATAGTTCGTTCATTGGATGCATTTGTTTTCCAGAGGAGAAAGATAGTTTGTTTGTTTGAATGCATTTCTTTTCCAGAGAAAGATAGTTGGTTCGTCTGAATGCAGTTGGTTTTCAGGGGACTGATGTGTTGATTAAACGTAACATGTTTTTCCAAGCAGAGCCGGACCTGAAGGAGTTTAAGTTTGTATGGAAATAATTTTCATGCAAATATCTAAGACTAGTTTTGTTCGGCAGGTGTTTTTATTCCGTGGTATGAATCGTCTTGGATCTACGTGACGATGTCATCTTTGAGACTGGCAATGGAAACTTCACTGACGTCTGGCTTATGATCGGAGTGACTGATTCTAAGATGGAACTGTACGCTAACGAGGGCTACAGAAGTCACTGGTGGGTCATGGACAGCCTTTAGATCTAACGGCGACATCGACGTCAAGTTCCAGCTCCTATTAACTTTTCCACAACTCACCTAGTTCCGGATTTCTTCATCTGTTAACAACGATTTCAACGAGGACTTTATAAGAAGCTAAGTAAAAAAACGATCGAACTTTATTTTCGGTAACCACGACAAAAGCATCGCCAAATTATCGTTCCGATCTCGAAGAAAAAATGAACGGAATATAATAAAATACTCGAACTTGGAAAAATGTGTTATGTGTTTGTGAAGTGTTGGAATGAAATGGTGTACCTTAGGTTTTTTTATTGAAATAAAACCATGTTCTGGGGTAAGTCATGAAAGTCAAGGAAGTCCTTCATCAGTAGTGATCACCCAGTAACACCCAGGTTTGCGACAGAGGTTTAACCCCTGACAACACTCTTCGAAGTATGGTGTTGACAATTTGAGTCTGTTATGGGATGCCCACGAGCGTTGCCAAATCCTGTAAGCCTCTGCCATCTTGATTTCTTACTTGTTAAATTACAAGATAATAATAAGGGAAAACCGGTCGGGGTCCTGTCCTCTCTCTCTCTCTCTCTCATAATTGGTGTGTTCATCGCTTAGTCATATAATACCTGTCGCTTTCCAGTGAGTCACGTGTCAGCATTAACCTGCACAGCTTTGGCAAGTGCTCAACAAACGGACGTGTTTTTTTTTCTCGTTTCACTCCTACAATAAGCCACCGTTCAACTCTCTTTTTACTAGTCCTGAACACTAACAGAGAGGATCGCATCCTTATTTCGCTATTAGTATTACAATTACAGAATTACTCATCGGTATGGGACCGATAAAGCAAGGGACGTGTTTGTGTATGTGTGTGTGTGAGCCAATTATTTATGACGAGAAGACCACCTCTGTGACCGAGTTACTGACGAATCTAAATAACTAAACCAAGTCAACCCTTAAAGCCAAAAGATCTACGAGCCTTTGGTTTTCGTTCAGGTCGTATAAGAAGAACAAGAAGCTCACGAACCTTGCGTGACGAGAGCTGGCAGATTAGCATCTGTAACTAGCTTCAAAACACCGGCAGCACAGCAACTTACACATTTGTAAAAGCCATTAATTTAACTGGTTTCTAAATGCTGGAGCAGGGAAAGAATCCCGTGACACTGACAATTAAGGAGGATCTCATGCTTTTAAATGCTAATTAAAGGAGGCAAATTATTTATAAATCTTGAGCTTTTTTTTATTATTCTCTTTTTTTTTTCTTCTTTTGGGTCAACTGTCAAATAAACAAGGAATTCTCCAAAACAAAAGAAGAAAACATAAACTGACACTGCACGCAACCAGAATATTTTTATGGTTAGAATTTGTTGTGCTTGCCGTCCAATTTCTCATTCATACTACTACTACTACTACTACTACTACTACTACTACTACTACTACTACTACTACTACTACTACTACTACTACTACTACTACTACTACTACTGGTGAAGAAACGGAAACTCCGATGGTATGGCCACGTCACCAGATCATCAGGCCTTGCAAAGACCATTCTGCAAGGCACAGTGCAAGGAGGTAGAAGAAGAGGGAGACCGAAAAAGAGAGGTGGGAGGACAACATTCGAGAATGGACTGGTTTGACACTGAGCGAAGCCATCAGGGCTGCTGAGGACACAGAAAGATGGAGTATGCTGGTTAAACGATCATCTGTGGTTACGGGCCAGGATAATAATAATAATAATAATAATAATAATAATAATAATAATAATAATAATAATAATAATAACAATAACCTGATTTCTCAAATAATTATTGGGAATCAGATTCTTTATCGTTGTTTAATTTGTTTATTCAATTAACGAGAAAGTGAGCGTGTGAGTTTCTCAAATTCTTATGATCTCGACTGATTGCACGCTACCCCTTGGGGTCATGAGCAATCTTGCCACTGTAGATTGTTCTAACCTATAAAGGGTACAGTGAAAGCCCCAGTTGAAAACCTGTCTTGCCTTTGTAGGCATGACAAATTAACTGCGGCAACAGTTCCCCCCGTTGGAGTGCCGGGGGTTTCAGTATAAATAGTATCCCCACTTTCTGGAAATTTAGTGCTTTAAATTCCCACTGTCGCTGTCTTCCTCATTTGCTCTTTCCCATTCCCGATCTGTCCTACCACTCTGCTATACTATCTTCTTCTTCGCTAGATCAATGACCTACCTTTTTTCTTGAAAACTCTTCCTGGACAAGACTCCTTGTTTGTGTATGAGGTCTGTTGGATCAGCTTGGGAATGTTGGACGCTTTCTGCCGGGTGGTCACTAGGGCTTCCTATGAATGTACTATTTAGCACTATAGGCATTTTATATGTATGTTTTTTGTTGATGATTTATAATGATGTTTGTATTCTATTTTGTTTTTGTAATCGGGGAGTTCGCGTAGTTGAGGTCAACCCTCAGCCGTCCCTCGCGTGGGATGTCTTTATTGTAAAGTGACTGGCCGGTGGAGGGCATTCAATTTTCCCACTGGGGTTGTTTCAACAGATCTTTTATGCGGATCGGGGGTTGTCCGGTCCTGATTTGGCTCGGAAGAGTCCGCTGGACCTAAAGCAATAATAAATAAATCAATCAAACGATTGCACGCTATACGCATCATCAGATATGCTGTAACAGGACACATTCTGCCAAAATCTCGTTCTGTACTTTCTAACTGCCTGCAAATTTCCCATTTTTACCAAAAACATCATTACCTTTCCTCTTCACCTTCTTCACAAACACGTTCTGTAACTACATTCCGGGTTATAAACAGAAGCACCTGTCCGCATCCTAGCTCAAAATAATATTTACATCCCTGAAACCTCCCTAAACAACAAAAAAAGACTAGTGCCCTGGTGGGACTAAATGCTAATTGCGTGTTTATGTGCGCTGCCAGGAAATGTCTAAAGTTAAAAGCAATTCATAAATTAGAGTGGAGGGTGTTTGTCTTGTCGTTAATTATTATGCGGTTAAGTCAAAACCGAAAACATTGAATTCTTAGCCACATGTCTTTGATTATCATTATTTAAAAAAATATATTTGGGAATAACATGTATCTTACACAACTTACAATTAAAGATTCTCTCTCTCTCTCTCTCTCTCTCTCTCTCTCTCCCTCCCTTCCTCCCTCCTGTTATCTTCTTTCCCCGTTTTCTGCTCACGCCTACACACACACACACACACACCCACACACAAACACAACCACACACACACACACACACGCATATATATATATGGTGGGAGAGGCGCGCGCCGTGTGTGTGTGTATATATATAAATATATAGGTATAGATATATAGATATAGATATAGTCTTTTAAATAGCAAGTTCAAACAAGATTTTAGCTCTTCCATTGACACTTTGCCCAAGCCATCGACCTGACTTTTGCTAGATCACGATATATTTGGCCTGAGATAATTGCGAGACTTGTTACTCGTGGCTGAAGCAAATACGAAAGCGGCTAATTTTGCTGGAGGATAAATCATCAGTAAAAGCTAAACGTGTCAGTTTAGAAATATTGACAGTGCACTTCCTAAGTTGAGAGTAAATTGATTTTTTTTACAAAAGTCCATTCTTACGATTAATTCATTGTGAAATTGTGTATGTGTGTGTGTGAGAGAGAGAGAGTGAGAGAGAGAGATGGATGGATGAAAAAATTGGCGTAAAACGAAGAAGACAAACAGTTCCCATAGCATTTCGATGGAAAAGACATACAAATAAATAATAAATAAATAATAATAACAAACAGTTCATCAGCGATCGCGTCACGCTTGTGCTGTCGGGGTTCTGTTATTCTGCCCCTTCCAAGAAGTGAACGGTTTGTTTTCGTCGGGGAAAGAAAGTATGTTGAAATAAGTAGTCATCTTCAGTTTACCTAGTTTGATTTGATTTGATTTCTTGTTTATAGGGTCCAGTGAACCTTCAGCTGTCATAGTCAGACCACGTTTGCCTCTTTACATGGCCGGTATGTCAATGACATCGACAGTCCTAAAGAGCTGCTGCACGCATACCTAATGTTGTGATGAATCTATCTGTCTTGGGATAAATCTGCCTGACTGTTTTTAATCTGTTTGTCTCTGTCTCTGACTATCTCTGTCTCTGTCTCCCCCCTCGATCTCTCCCGTCGAAACGATGCGCAAGTGGCATTTATTTTTATATCTCTTCATATCTCTCTCTCTCTCTCTCTCTCTCTCTCTCTCTCTCTCTCTCTCTCTCTCTCTCTCTCTCTCTCTCTCTCTCTCTCTCTCTCTCTCTCTCTCTCTCTCTCTCTCTCTCTCCAATCAGTTAAGGTTCAGCAGGAGAGGAGATCATTTTGCTGGCAGCTAGACCTACTGACAGGTTACGCACTGCCGTAAAGCACCTTAGTCATGGGTCACTCGTACTTCACTTCAGAGGCTACGACCGAAATGATAGTCCTATCCTATCCTATCCTGTCCCGTAACCCGAAGGTCGTAGGGGCACCACAGATGATCGTTTAACCAGCATACTCCATCTTTCTCTGTCCTCAGCAGCCCTGATGGCTTCGCTCAGTGTCAAACCAGTCCATTCTCGAATGTTGTCCTCCCACCTCTTTTTCGGTCTCCCTCTTCTTCTACCTCCTTGCACTGTGCCTTGCAGAATAGTCTTTGCAAGGCCTGATGATCTGGTGACGTGGCCATACCACCGAAGTTTCCGTTTCTTCACCACTGTTAGCAGGTCATCGTGTTGTCCAATGGCTTGTGTGATGGTCTGTCGGACTTCGTCGTTGGTGATGTGTTGGGTATAGGAAATGCCCAGAAGTCTTCTGTAGCACCTCATCTCCATGCTTTGTATTCTTCGTTGGAGATCTGCTGTGAGGGTCCATGCTTCGCAAGCATATAGGAAGATGGAGATGACAAGGGAGCGCAGCAGTCTTACTTTGGAATGTAGACTGATGGTCCTGTCTTTCCAAATGGGCTTCAACCTTGTCAGGGCAGCAGTTGTTTGTGCGATCCTGGAGAGGACTTCCTGTCGGGACCCATTGTCTGATACAATGGCTCCTAAATATTTGAAGCTATGCACTGTGTCGAGGGATTGGCCTTGGACTTTGATGTCCGTATTGATGCCATTGGTGTTGTTGGTCATCATTTTGGTCTTCTCTGCACTTATTTCCATTCCATAGGCTTTGGAGGTGGTGTCAAGCCTCTGTACCAGCTGTTCAAGTTCTTGTTCCTCTCCAGCCAATCCATCAATGTCATCTGCAAAACGAAGATTGGAGATTGCTCTACCCCCTATGCTGACTGTGCCTTCATGGTCTGCAAGAGCATCCGACATGATGCGCTCTAGGAAGATGTTGAAGAGTGTTGGAGAGAGTAGGCATCCTTGACGCACGCCGATTGTTGTTCTGAACCAATTCCCGATGGCTCTGTTGTGGAGGACTGCACTGGTAGCCTTGTCATACAGGCTTTTGATGACTTCAATAATTTTAGGGCTGATGTTGTACACTTTCATTGTTGCCCATAGAGCTGCATGCCAGACTCGGTCAAACGCCTTCTTGAAGTCTATGAACACATGATATAGATGTTGTTGGTGCTGTAGGTATTTCTCACAGATTATTCTGAGGTTGAAAATCTGCTCAGTGGTACTTCGCCCTGCCCTGAATCCTGCTTGTTCTTCAGCTATGATTTGTTCAGCTTGGGGTTTCAACCTGTTGAGTATTATTTTCAGGAGGACCTTGCTGGGATGGCTGATGAGGCTGATGGTCCGGTAATTTTCACACTCCTGAAGGTTACCTTTTTTGGGAAGAGTGATGACAAGCGACTGGGTCCATGGTATAGGCCACTCCCCACTCTGCCAGATCTTGTTACAGATAATGGTGAGGGCATCAATCATCGCTTCTCCTCCTGCTTGTAGCAGTTCCGCGGGTATGTTGTCCACTCCCGCTGACTTCCCTTTCTTTAGCGCTTGCACTGCTGCCTCAACTTCTTCCCGGAGAATTGGGAGGATTTCTTCTTCTTCTCTGTTCTCGGGACATGCTAGAACTGATGGGTCTCCATTTGGTGTATGGCTGTAAAGGTCAGAGCAGTACTCTGTCCATCTGTCCAAGACTTCTTGTTCTTCTGTAAGGCATATGCCAGACTTGCTTTGGATAGTGGAGACTTTGGGCTGTTTGACACTTGTCAGCCGCTTCACAGTCTGGTAGGCCTTCTTGCTGTTGTTCTTGTTCAGACTGTTCTCTATTTCCTGGCATTGATCTTCTATCCAGTTCTCCTTTGCTGTGAGCATGCCTTTTCGGATGTCATTGTTGATTTTTCGGTAGACATCAGCTCCCTGTGAGGTGTTCTTTTTCTTTTTCATCTCTCTTCGTTTATCACACAGATCCAAAAGTTCAGGTGTGATCCACAGCTTCTTCTTTGGTCGGTGCTTGCCAAGGATCTCAGTGGCAGCATCTGTCACAGCTGAGTTGAAGGTGGTGGTCATGGTGTTGACATCTACTTCACCAGCCCCCAAAATGAGCAGTGGTGCAAATTTCCCTCCAATTGTGGCCTGAAATAGTTCTGCCACCTCCGGGTCTTGCAGTTTGTCCAGGTCGAACTTCAGTCTAGTGCACTTTGCTGTATGTACTCTTTTCAAGTGGAGCCGGAAAGACATCATCACGAGATCGTGGTCACTTCCGATGTCTGCTCCTGGAAAAGTACGTGTCCTGCCAATGTTGATGCTTGATCTGAAGCGTTTCTTGACCATGATGTAGTCTATTTGGTTGTGATGCTCCCCGCCAGGACTGTGCCATGTCCATCGTCTGGAGTTTTTGTGGAGACCAAGCGTGTTTGCCAGTACCAGATTGTTGTATCTGGCAAACTCCAAGAGTCTCAGACCCCTGTCATTTGTCTCGTTGTTGCAGTGGGGTCCGCATGTGTCTCCCCAGTTGTGGTGCGCATCTTGGCCAACCTTGGCATTCCAGTCGCCTTGCACTATGACTATGTCCTTCTTCGGCACTTGGTCAAGGACCGCCTGTAGATTTTCATAAAAATCCTCCACTTTGCTGTCGTCATAGTCTGATGTTGGGGCGAAATGATAGTAGCAGAAACATACAGGGTGGGACTATAAAATGTTACCACTTTTTAATCGTAAATATTTATTTTTTTTTAAATGAGAACGTTTTCGAAAATTGTATTCACAAAAATGTCCAAATTATCATTTGATATCAAACATAATCAATTTTTTTCACTGGATTTCCTCAAACAATTCTTTCCTGGCTTATCTCATGGCGCAAGGACAACTCATGACCTGCCTACTCCCCTGATCTTTCTCCCGCAGACTACTTCCTATGGGGAAACATGAAGGAGAGAGTGTACTGCAACAACCCACAGACCATTGGGCTCTGAAGACCAACACCCGTCAGGAAATTCGGAGAATCTCATTTGGGATGTGGGGCAATGTCATCACAAACTTCAATGTGCGTGTTGCAACTGTAATCCAGAAAAGAGGAGCGTGGACTGAGCATACATGTATCATCAATTATTAAACTGTGTACAGAACGAGTGAAAAAGTGGGAACCTTTGGTATCAAATGATAATAACCATGTAATGCAATGTAATGTAATCAAATGATAATTTGGTGCTTCCATGCCATTTCTGTGAAGAACATTTTCGAAAACGTTTTCATTGTGAAAACGTTTGTACAATTAAACAGTGGTAACATTTTATTGGCCAACCCTGTATATATATATATATATATATATATATATATATATATATATATATATATATATATATATATATATATATATATATATATATATATATATATATATATATATATATATATATATATATATATATATATATATATATATATATATATATATATACAAGAAAGAAAATTGACAGCAAAGAAAATTTGCTCTCTTCTATTGCAATGTATGACACCGTTGACTCTCCCTGTCCTATTTCAAATATTTATTTTTTAAAATTTTTATGTGTTGTTTGTTTAAAGGTCCCAAATGTAAGGGCTTTGTTTACTTTTGGAGAAACGGAATTTAGACTAAAATTCGCATTGTTATTACATTACACAATGATATAATGGACTTTCGTTGCTCAAACCAACCGCTAAAGCTTGAATTTTCCATTTCGGTTCTGACAGGGAGTTATTTCCCATGTTTTACTATGCTCCTATACGCTCTACGATTTACTAGAGGATATGTGTTAGCGCTAGAAAGATACCTTACGGTTGCCACTAGACACAAAACCAACGGAATTTACTCAATTAAAAATAACTCAACTTTCGAAAGGTTGGGGTTTTTTGTTTGCTGCAAGCTAAATTGTTTTCTGTGGGGCAACACTTACTGTCAATGCTAAACGGATCATTCTGTGGAGGGACCGTGGTTAAAGTGGATAATTTTAATCAATAAGAACAATTCTACTTCTTTTTGGTAGGTGCGCTTATTGCTACTAAATCAATAGATAGGTCTACGGGTTGTAATGATTTTAACCTTAGGCTATGGGCAGACCCATACAGGATTTGTGCTTTAGACAGTCCGAAAAAAGAACCCCCCACCTCGTGATCCTTCATCATTACGAACATTATTCAGAGGATTGGAGCGCAGTCCTCCATAACAGCGTCATCGGGAACTGGTTCAGAACAACAATCGGTGTGCGTCAAGGATGCCTACTCTCTCCAACACTCTTCAACACCTTCCTAGAGCGCATCATGTCAGATGCTCTTGCAGATCACGAAGGGACAGTCAGCATAGGGGGCAGAGCAATCTCCAATCTTCGTTTTGCGGATGATATTGATGGATTGGCTGGAGAGGAACAAGAACTTGAACAGCTTGTACAGAGGCTTGACACCACCTCCAGAGCTTATGGAATGGAAATAAGTGCAGAGAAGACCAAAATGATGACCAACAACACCAATGGCATCAACACGGACATCAAAGTACAAGGCCAATCCCTCAACACAGTGCACAGCTTCAAATATTTAGGAGCCATTGTGTCAGACAATGGGTCTCGACAGGAAGTCCTCTCCAGGATCGCACAAACAACTGCTGCCCTGACAAGGTTAAAGCCCATTTGGAAAGACAGAACCATCAGTCTACATTCCAAAGTAAGACTGCTGCGCTCTCTGGTCATCTCCATCTTCCTATATGCTTGCGAAGCATGGACCCTCACAGCAGATCTCCAACGAAGAATACAAAGCATGGAGATGAGGTGCTACAGAAGACTTCTGTGCATTTCCTATACCCAACACATCACCAACGACGAAGTCCATCACACAAGCCATTGGACAACACGATGACCTGCTCACAGTGGTGAAGAAACGGAAACTCCGATGGTATGGCCACGTCACCAGATCATCAGGTCTTGCAAAGACCATTCTGCAAGACACAGTGCAAGGAGGTAGAAGAAGGGGGAGACCGAAAAAGAGGTGGGAGGACAACATTCGAGAATGGACTGGTTTGACTCTGAGCGAAGCCATGAGGGCTGCTGAGGACAGAGAAAGATGGAGTATGCTGGTTAAGCGATCATCTGTGGTGCCCCTACGACCTTCGGGTTATGGGACAAGATAGGATAGGATTGGAGCGCGAACTTCTTGCTATGATCTGTCTGTAAAAGAAAAAAAAAACATGTGCTAACTCAAAAGGATTTCTGTGGAAAGTCGCGAAAAAAAAATGAACACCCAAATCTGGTAATTTGTCATAATTACGTACAATTGTACATCACTGAAGCTATTTTGTAGGTGTGCGGACTGGATTGCTAGTGTTCGTCCCTAATGGTTTTGCTTGCGGCTATGTGCAGTCCCATAAGATTTCTGACCAAACTCGTGCAGAGACTTAGGGTCCTAATCATTACACGAATTTGCGGACAGATAATTACCGTATTGTTTACACTGGGAGAAAATAATGGCTTTGGTTAGGACAAACTTTTGACATAAAAATAGATGTCGATTTCTAATATAAAAACCGTCCTGCATACGGTTTCCCTCCCTGTCTCTCCTCCCGGTCGAACTCTCTCTCTCTCTCTCTCTCTCTCTCTCTCTCTCTCTCTCTCTCTCTCTCTCTCTCTCTCTCTCTCTCTCTCTCTCTCTCTCTCTCTCTCTCTCTCTCTCACATTTTGTTTCTGTCTCTGTTTCATATATGCACTCGCTGCTTCTCTGTCAGTCGGGGTGTCTAAGCGTCTCTGCTTTTGTCTGTATGTCTGTCTCTCTCTCTCTCTGTCTCTCTCTCTCTCTCACACACACACACACACACACACACACACACACACACACACACACACGTTTTACTTCTCCGTGTGTCCGTCTCTTGGACTGTCTGAGTGTAAATATTTCTCACAAAGTCATTCTGTTAGTCTGTCTCTCTCTGTCTGTCCCTATCTGTCTGTCTATCTGCCTGTCTGTCTGTCTGTCTCTCTCTCTCTACATACACACACTCCTCTTTCTGCTTCTCTGTTCTGTTTGTCACTCTGTCTGCCTCAGGTGTCTGTCTGTGTGTCTCTTTCTCTCTCTCTCCCTCTCTCTCTCTCTCTCTCTCTCTCCCTCTCTCTCTCTCTCTCTCTCTCTCTCTCTCTCTCTCTCTCTCTCTCTCTCTCTCATACACACACTTCCGAAGCAAAGAGTAGATCAACACTCCTCAATGCATTTTTTTGGCATGTTGACGGCATCCTCAGCTTTTGCAGTGGTGATGACAGATCGGGGGGATCAAAGATGTGTATTATTGCAGACAGGCTGGACGTGCAATAACGGTCAATTCCTCAGCAGATTACAAACTCACGCATCGCAATGTTCCCTAGGTGGCGTCATCCAAGTTTAAGCCCAGCCAGCCCCTAAGGGGAATATGGCCAGTGGCACGTAGAATTGTCACCCATCATCCTGACGCCAATACAGGAGATCAAGAAAAGGAGACTTCTGCTAGATTTAGCACGTAGAGTCTTTTGTCATGACTGACTCGATGGCAAGAAAAAAGAAAAGAAAAAAAGAGAAGGACAAATTAGTATGGTTAAAAACAGCAAAAAACGACAACAAAAACTACCACAATCGGCATCGAGGTCTTTTGTCATAAAATAAAAACAAAAGAAGTATACATTTAAAATCAATAAAACAATAAATCAATCATCATTCAATCAGACAATCCTGTGGAAATAATGTTAATAAACTGACTGATCATGATCACGCTCTGGTCTGCGGCATTGCAGGCGGCTCAGCGGCCGTTGGGACAATGGTCTTGGGCGACAAGGAGTTCGATTCGGCCTCTAGTAAACGTTCAAATAGTACAATTTTAAGTTCAGCAAAGGTACAGAATATAGAATAAGCTTACACCATTTATACAGCCAAATGATAACAGAATATTGCAAATGAAAAATTTCCCGATGTTGGTAAATAGTCACACACACACACACACACACACACACACACACACACACACACACACACACACACACACACACACACACACACACACACACACACACACACACACACACACATACACACACACACATCCACACCACAGGCAAATAGCATCATGGCTACTGTCTTAAATCTCTCACACACAAAACACTTTATTTTAAAGGCTTCAGTTTAAATTAACATTGTAGCAAACTGCAGTTCAAATGTTTATCATCGACCTTTTCCCCTACCCCTCTGTTGTGACTAGCGTGGCTACAACAAGACCAAGTTCTCAACTGAACTGATAATTGCTACATTAGTTACTTTCATGCATGCATTTAGATCGTGATCCCCCGTGGGGGTGCCGGGGGGTTCTGTATAAATAGTATCCCCACTTTCTGGAAATTTAGTGATTTAAATGTTTACTGCCGCTGTCTTTCTCATTTGTTCTTTCTCATTCCTACTCTGTTCTGTTAATCTAACATTCTATCTTCTTCTTTGCTAGACCAGTCACCTACCTTTTATCTTGAAAACTCTTCCGGGACAAAACTCATTTGTGTTTGAAGTCTGCTGTATAAGTTTGTGAGTATTGGATGCGTTCTGCCAAATGGTCACTAGAGCTTCCTATGATATTAATATTTAGCAATGTAGGCATTTTTGTGTTTTGTTGATATTTTATAATGATGTTTGTATTCTATTTTGTTTTTGTAAACGTGGTTCCATAAATTAGAGTATAACCTCAGCGTCCCCTGCGAGGGATGCCTTTGTTGTATAGTGACCGGTATTGTACAGTGACCGGCTGGTGGAGTGCCTTCAGTGTTACCACTGGGGTTGTTTCAGCAAATCTTTTATGCGGATCAGGGATGAGTCCTCCCTCTTTCAGTGAAGTTGTGATCTTGATTTTGTGGTGCTGATTCGGCTCTTTGCAGTGTGCTGGACCCTGAAAGCAATGAATAACTAATTAGATCGTGAAACCAAGTCTCTCTCTCGCGCGCTCTCTCACTCTTTTTCTCTCCCTCCCCTTAATTCCTACTTCGTTTGTCAGCTGACATAGGTGCAGAAATACCGTCCCAATTAAAAGCTACACAACAATTACAAATCGTGACAATACTTTGATTCCACCAAACAAACGTGACGCTAATACAAGCTAGAACGAATACGCTGTCAGCGGCTTTAGCTATTGAAAGAGAAAGACGCCGAGTTTCAATAGAGGAAGAAAACGTGTATCTCGAAAGAAAATGAATAATTTATTTAGATCGTCCCCACACATATCAACGACCGAGCATTGAAATGAAATGGGATGATCAACGATGAACGATGTCTTCCACGCTGTAGAAAGATTTGAATTACAATAAAACGCTTATCTACTGATGGACAGTTTACACGTGTCAGCGTTGGACATGGTTAATCATATTTGCTGTTGAACATCGCCTAATCATTGATACGTATAACGCAGCCGTAATCGTAATCGAAGAAGGAAAACGTTAAAATCATCGCAAGAAGAGGGATCGGGTGAAAAAAATTGAGCATAATAAAAGGGAAGCCTTATCTGAATATATAGAGTCTATTCACAACACTAAGAAAGCTTTATCTCCAAGGAAACCTTTACAAGCAAATAAAAGAAGAAAAGCGTTGTCGCAAATAGCAGAAATAACGCTTTTTCGTTAGTCTTTTCATCCTTGCTGTCGTCTGGGCTTTGAGGGACTGCTGGCCGAAACGGGGAAAACGTCTTCATCAATTACTGTTGGCAGGACCTGGGGAACTGTCCAGAATCAAAGCATGGCAGGGAGGTAGAGAGAGGGAGACAAAAAATGCAAAAGAGCAAACAAGGAAAAAAAACCACACAAAACCCCCACAAAAAACCCTACTTGCTGCTTCTATTGCAGGTTGGGGACAGTTCATCCAGCGTACACTGGGCAGAATAATAGTAGTTTTGTAATTCGTTGCCCCGAATCCCACAAAAGTATAGAAAAAAAAAGTTTGAAAGAATAAAATAAAATAAAACCCAACCAACCGACCAAACAAAATCATTCCTCTTGTTCCTTTTGTAAGTTGGGAACAAATCTATCCAGGACTAACTTACACTGGACAGTAGAGTTACACCCCACACTTTGGAATTCTTTACCATCAATTTCACAGAAGTCTTGACTAGAGAAGGGAAATTTTAAAAGAGCAAACAAGAAAAACATCTTCAGGATTCTTGCTGCTTCTGTTGCAAGTCGGGGACATTTGATCCAGCACACTGGGCAATAGAGGACCAAAACTGTGGAATTCATTACTACAAACGTGCAGACTAAAGGAATACAAGTTTAGAAGAGCAAACAAGAAAAACATCCCGCTTTCTTCTTTGTAAATTAGGAGACTAGTCCATCCAGCGTACCCTGGTCAGTGTAGTGCCACATTATTTAAGTTCGTTGCCCTCAGTCCCGGAAAGTGCGTACTATAAGAGAGAAGACGGTCAAAGGAGCAAACAAGAAAAAGCATCTCCTGAAATGTTCGCTGCTTCTTTTGCCAATTTATGGACAATCTATCCAGGATAAACGAACACTGCAACATTCACTCTCTTAGAATTTGTTACCTTAGTCCATAAACAATGCAGTGCAATATCTGTTTAACCATCGATGAAACAGAATTTTGTTTTCATTTGAATATAAACTAACATCACTTTTAATTCTCGCTATTAACTTGACCTCTTTCTCCACCACTTCTTCTTATTCCTTCTTCGGAATTTTTTTTCTTGTCGTTTTTGTATGTGGTATATTTCATCTACATCTCTAGAACTCGTAATGAGTATTCAACATGGATGCGCGCCTTACAAAATAATGGACATCATCATAATCATCATCGCTGCGTGCAAAATAAGAGACAAGGGCATGTGTGCTCGTCGTAATAGTCAATTCTGTGTAAGGAGGTCACTGGGTTTCATTGGATATATATATTCTGATTTTCTTGGATAATACTACACGCATTGCATATGAGGCACCGAAACCTGAGAGATATAATTATATCTTTATCAAACAATCAGCGCAGTTCGAAGTATTTCATATTTCTGGATGTGTACTTGTCCACAGGTTCAAAAGTGTATGGGCAGAATATTATTAAAGAGGGGCTCCTTCTCAAGCATCTTGCGGCGTTTTGGGGAAGTGATGGCTGAGGGGGCAGGAAAGGTCCAGCAGACTCTTTTAGCCAGGGATATAGCTGAAGGCAGAGCCAGGACATCCACAATGTTTGCTCTTTCAATAAACCGCTGCTGCAGTGACAGGGCGGCGGCCTCTGAATGTGAGCCGGAGGGGGAAACTCGCAAACACTTGACAACAGGACCTTCAGCTTTGAGAAAAATATAGTGGGGTTGGGGGGGGGGGAGGGGGAAAGAAAGAAAAGGGGCAGAAGAAGGCGGAAGAGGAAGGAGGAGGGCGAGAAGAAGAAGAACAATAACAACAACAATTATAACAACAACATGCGAGAAAAGATGGAATTCATATATTCTGATGTTTATATTATCGATTCCATTGATAACATAAGCTTTGATGTAAGCGTTATATTAGCAAAAGCTTTGATTGATACTCGAATTGCTCAGTTTATATAATTACGTATTTTATATGTATGGATGTATGTATGTATCTGGTGTAAATGTGTGTGAATGCGTGCGTACGTCTTATGATCTCGATGAAGAAGACGTTTATAAAACAACCAACCAACTAAAGAGGGAAGATTTGGGACGAAATGGTATTGGATGCAGTCAAACTAAAGGTTTAAAATAAAATTCTAGTTTCTTTCCGCCTTCTAATAGCGATTTCCCTGCCTTTACGCCACATGTTTGAGTGAGATATGTGTGTTTGTTGTGTGTTTTAGAGTGGGTGAAACATGTGAGCGTGTATTTTTTTACAGGTCGCCCAGCTTTGAGCCTGATTGGTGAATTGGGTAAATGCGTGTAGATAGCATCCTTTATTATTATTATTATTATTATTATTATTATTATTATTATTATTATTATTATTATTATTATTATTATTATTATTATTATTATTATTAAACATGTAGAACACATAGATTTATAGTTAGAAGGATATGTTCATGTTTTTAAACCGTTATCGAAGTACTAAAGATGTATTTTTACAGATTCGTCGTAATGCCATATGGATGACACTATCAAAGACAAGTTAGAGGGGGAAAAAATGGAATACAAGTTTAGCACCGCTCCATTCGTGTTTACACGAGCAATTCGCTTGTGTAGTTTCGAATTTAAAAACAAGCGATAAAAGTCTTATCCTTAAATAGCACGCTTACAAGCTTGCAGATCTGCCCAAGGCGTCCGCCTCTGAGAGCCAACACACACAGAACGTTTGGTGGTACAACGTTAGTGTTTGATTCTTTTTTTTTTTTAAAGTTTGCTGACGGCAGGATCAAACTCACCTTGCTTGAGATGCACATTGGCGTGACGCACCATTGAGCTCCGTTGCCTGACTACGAACCCAAGAATCCAGTATGCGCACTTGTGCCCTGGTCGTCTGAGCCACTTTTAACCCTTCCCACCATGATTGAAAAGAGAGCGCTGAAGCTAGTGGGTCTAGGTAGTTACTTCTTGCGGTGGTCGGTTCCGAACCAGCGACACTCCCCCCGTGGGGTGCCGGGAGTTTCTGTATAAATAGTATTCCCACTTTCTGGAAATTTAGTGCAGTGCTTTAAATTTCCACTGTCGCTGTCTTTCTCCTTTGTTCTTTTTCATTCCTTCTCTGTTCTATCAATCTACTATACTATATTCTTCTTCGGTAGACCAGTCACCTACATTTTTTCTTAAAAAACTCTTCCGGGACAAAACTTCTCATTTGTGTGTGAGGTCTGTTGTATCAGCTTGGGAATATTGGACGCTTTCTGCCAAATGGTCACTAAGGCTTCCTACGATATTATTATGTAGCAATGTAGGCATTTTTTAAAGTATGGGTTTTGTTGATATTTTATAATGATGTTTGTATTATATTTTGTTTTTGTAAACGGGGGTTCGGTATATTAGAGTATAGTCTCCGCGTCCCCTGTGTGGGATGCCTTTATTATACAGTGACCGGCTGGTGGAGTGCCTTCAGTGTTACCACTGGGGTTGCTTCAGCAGATTTTTTTTATGCGGATCAGGGGTGAGTCCTCTTTCAACCAAGTTATGGTCTTGATTTTGTGGTCCTGATTCGGCTCTTTGCAGTCCGCTAGATCCTGTAAGCAATGAATAAATAACTAACTAACCAGCGATATTCCAGGCATACACTTCAACTATTGAACCACCCAACAATACACATCCTAACAGAGAAAAAAAACAGGAAGGTGTATACTGAGTGTCAGAAATCTTATCATGTCCTTCCTTATCTTGAAACCATCGAGCGTAGACCCAAAGACTCCGATACCTTTGGTGAGAAGGGGACTGCAGATGATTGTCTGGTTAGTTCGATGGGACCGCTATAGTAGACAGTGGTGAAGCAAACTGAGGTAAAATGGACGAGTGCAGGGAACTGTACAAACACACGGAGGGACATCCTGGCGGCGCTGCTGGGGACTTGTAAATCGACTTTGGTGGACGAGGAACAAACCTTGCCTTCTATGCTTGCCGTTTCCTTATTACTTCACCTCCCTGAACGGGAACAGTCAATGATAGTTTGCTTGTGTAAGCCAAGACAGGATGGGTATACTTGGTTGCTCAAGGAATAGTCTAAAATCAATTCCGCTTAAAAGACAGCAAATTGTTACTGAAGGAAGTGGGAAAGCCAACTGACGATTGATCAATCGTCTTGACTTATGGGTCGTAATTAGTTTTATCCTAATAATGTTGACAATGAATTTGACGCTGTTTTCTTTTTGTTGAACTGGCCTGATGGATGCTGACAAAAAATACGTTTTGAATCTTGACATTCATTTTCTTTACCATTACCGTAAGTTATGTACAAGAATTTGAATCTTGACAATAAATTTCATTGCCATTACCATACAGCTAATGTAAAGGAATTGTCCCGCTTTCCTGGGAAATCTGTCGCAGTATCAGTTTGACTGATTTAGTGAGAGGGAATGGAATGACGAGTGATTGATTGTACGACTAATGCGTTAGAGTGGACTAATGACAGACTAGTCCATAAAAGTCGCCCTGCTTACGTTGGAACATTTATTGTTATCGAATGTCACTTATTGCTAAAGACTGAAATGGCAGATTGAATTTATTGGTAATGGGTAACAGAAAAGAAGGAGTATGCTTATCAATTTAAATAAATGAGTGCAGTTTTCAAAGGATTAATAGCCCCGTTTTATCTGATAAATCTGTTGTTATGTGATGCATTTAAGGCAAATGATGAATGAAACAGCGGAATAGTTTGTATTGGTGATGGGTTAGTGAGGAGAAGGAACGGTAGAAATCTGGAGCTCCAATGGCGCTCTTCGTTTATCTTGCATTAGCGGAAGTGCTCTGAGCGTACTTAAGAGAAATTAGATTTATTACCGAATCGGTACAAAGATTTAAAGCGGACTCGCATCGGTTTTATTTTTAAAGCTTGAGTCTTGTGGAAACAAGGCATGTTCTGTTGAACACAGGTCTTCATTACTGTCAGCGACTTTGCAATCAGTGTTCAGAAGATAGAATGCGTGTGCTTCTCATCGTGGTAATTACACTACAGAAGACTGTGTGCAACACGCATTACGCGAGGTTAGAGTTACAAATCAGTACATTGTCGCTTGCTTAAAACTTCCTCCGTGCAACATAGTTAGTTCCATTATTTGCATGTTTGAGCATTCATGGCCGCATCTTCGGTGTCCACAACACGCATCTTGTGAGGCAGGATTTGAAAGCAGTACACAATGGCTTGCTTAAAGGAACCAACTTTGACCACACCCCCTCAACAGAGCCTTTTAGCTTTCACATGCAGTGTTGCCCCACTAAAAAAAATAAGCTTACCAGAAAGTATAGTTATTAAAATGCTTGGAGGCGCGAAAGCCCACTTTATAATGGTTTAATATAATAGTGGTGTCGGATAGCGCAGTGGTTGGAGCACTCGCTACTGTGTCGCAAGTTAAGCATCGTTCAGTGCGGTTAGCACTTGGATGGGTGACCGCAAAACGTGAAGCGACAAATAACAACGTTGACTCAACTGTGACTGAGTACCTACTCTCTTAAGGGTGGGGAAGGTAAAGCAGCGAGGGAGAGTGATGGGCATCACCCTCATTAGGCTGGCCCAAGATAAGGGTGATCTCCAACATCACGCTCCCCTACGGCCACAGGCTATGGTACTACATTTACCTTTTACCTTTACCTAATGTAATAACAATGGGAATTTTAGATGAATCCGTTTATGCCAAAAGTTAACAAAGCCTTCGAATTGGAGCCTTTTAAACTTCTTGCTCGCTATTTTAATTAGTGGCATGTTTAGCACGAAGTTGTTCACTAAACGCGTCGAATAAATCCTGTTTATAAAGCAGTACATGTTTTCTTGATTTGCTTTGACGTCTCGATAGTTATTTACTAGCATTTTTGGGTTAGCTGCATGGATCGAAATAAGGCTTCTTCAACAATGTCCTCAACAAAGTAGTATTTAAAGTGACTTGGGCGAATTTAAATCAAATTGACCGCATAACTACTGTTTACAGAAGAGCGAATGCTGTATACTTTTCTATCCTGACAATAATTCTCAATAATTATTGGCATGCTGATGCTGGAGAAGAAAGAAAGAAAGAACAAAACAAATTTTAAAAAAACGGAAAATAAAGAGAGGAACACAATCTCGAGAATTTTGATTTGAAATCTTATTTTCCAAAAATTACATTTTCCAAATAATTATTGGTATGCTTTAACATTTCCAGTATCCTATTATTATTCTTCAGGTTCAGGTTGAATCTATTGTAAATATGTTCTTATAGAAAACATTTTGTGTGCTTATTCTTAAAAGCATTGCTTTCTAACGTTCATCTTTATAATAAACAACTTGGGAACGTAATATGTGTACTTTTCAAACACAAACGGCACAAAATAATAAACCATATTTTCCACCAGTGTTTGTTCACAAGGAGAAGTAGTGGAATTAGGAGAGCCCTGTCCTTCTTTTTCTGGTTATAATAATCCACGACGCGAAGTTCAATACTCTGGCCATTGATTTATCAAACAGACCATTTTGGGATGGAATGGGTGACAGATGGAGAGAGAAGGGGTAATTTGGAAGGAGTTCAGTTTGCAAATTTTGCCGATTCCTCCCCCCCCTCCCCCCTCCCCCCACTCATTGCGTCCTCCTCACTATTCCTCTTTCCGTTACTTTGTCATTGATTAAAAAAAATAATGGATGATCTGCGATTCTGCGAAGCATTTTTCCTGGATCGTCTGACGAGCCTTTCCCTGTTTAGATGGTCTTTTGTTAAAGCATTGCTTTATTTTTCTTTGTCATTTACTTCATCTTCGTTGCACCTCTATGCTTCTTCTCCTTTTCCTCCTGCCTCGCCTTCTCCTCACACCTCTTTTTTTTTCATTCATTCATTCATTCATGATGCTGATGCTGATGATGGGGGTGACGCTGCTGCTGCTGATGATGATGATGTTGTTGTTGTTGATGATAATGATGTTGTTATTGTTGTTGTTGCTGCTGCTGATGATGATAATGATGATGATGGTGATGATGATGATGATGATGATGATGATGATGATGATGATGATGGTGATGATGATGATGATGATGATGTTGATGGTGGTGATGGTGATTGCGGAGGTGATGATGATTGTGGTTACATTAAGGCTACAATACGCAATTAAACGACATGGTGATTGTTGCTTTCTTTCATTTTCAGGATGAGAAGAATCAGATCATCACCATCAGCGTCTGGCTTCGTCAGGTATTGTATTATTTTATCCTTCCTCTTTATCACCATCATTAATTCCTCCTGTGATTACATTGTAAAGGTTTTCCTTCCGTCGTCGTCGTCGTCATCATCATCATCATCATCATCATCATCATCATCATCATCATCATCATCATCATCATCATCATCATGATCTCATTTTTCTTCATCTTCATATTCTTCTTTCTTCTCCTCTCTCTTTCTCTAGTCCTGGGTCTTCTCCTCATCGTCATGTTTTTTTCCCTTCTTTTATGTTCCCCAGCCGTCTTTTTTCGTATCTTCCTAATCAACATCACGTGTGTTTAGTTTTTTTTAAATAATTGTTTATTTAAGATCCTGATTCAATTTATACAGCTGTGGAAATATCTAGGATTTAATCCTATAGGAAAAGTGCAAGAAGAAGCTGACAGCTGCGTTGATATGCTTTTTCTGTTTCTTATACATCACCTGCGTGAATGATCTACTGTCAAGAGTTTTCAAGTTTGAAAAAATGACGGAATAAACTGATTCAGAACAGCAAGGAAATTGCCGAGGTTTTAATAGCGTAAAATATAAATAAAACATATGTTTTATTTATTTTTTTAAATATGTTCTTTTATTTTTTAAAAGAACATATGTTTTATTAATTTTTTACGGGATTAAAACCTTTGCAATTTCCTTGCTTTTATGAATCAGTTTATTCCGTCATGTCTCCAAATTGAAAACTCTTAACAGTAGATCACTTACGCAGGTGGTATATATAAACAGCCAGCTGTATTATTGTTGCCTTGTTCTATTTCTTGTACATTTGTAGGCTTATTTCGATGTTAGAATTATTACATTGTTGATTTGACAACATTTTGTTCCTTCTTGCTTTTGGTCTAGGATCACTATGTGTACAGACCTAATCCGAAATAAAATAAACTAAATGAAGTGTTTTGGAACAAATTCAATACAATTTAGAAATTCAGCTTAGAAACTTAATCAAAACAACAAGGGAAATACAAACTATTTCTTTCTGCATGCAAACTATAGAATGAAATTCAAACCTGACAATTGCATTGCTTCACCCACCCCACTGCCCCCCTTTTGTTCTGTTGCTGGTACATGCGTAAGTGACCTTCTGTTAACCTGCTTCCGGACAGGACAAGACGAGAGTTTTATTTACGAGGTTCTGGCGAGCACGGCTAGTTAATCTCTCTCACTGTGTTCGATCAGGGCACTGGCTATCAAATTTCGATTCCCCACACCCTGGGTGTGACCCCACCTCCAAGGAGATAGGATCTGGGGTCAGGCCCATTCCATGAATGACAAGCAGCTAGGCCTGTCACGGGTTTGGCGGCGGTAGATACATTGAATTAGATCTTGCTTTATGCTGTAGCGTTGGTGATTTTTGTTGTTTCTTGTTTTGTCTGGTTGTGTGTGTTTGTGTGTGTGTGTGTGTGTGTGTGTGTGTTTGTACATATAATCTTTTCCCTCGACATTCACACTCACACTCACGTTAAGCCTCTTAAAAAATTATAACTGAATAATTGCAAACGAGTTTAAACTGAAATTCAACGTTACCTTACAGCTTCTTAATAAAGACTGGGATTTATCGGGGTATATTTAAACACCAAGTTGTTCTTCTCATCTGTCACGCATTTGTTTAAAACTTAAATTCCACATGTGACTATTCAGACCCTGCCATTGTTTCTGGTGTTCCATTCCTTTGTTTTTAAATGTAAAACTGAATGCCCGGATAGATTTAAACCAAACATTCGAGATAATGTGGTGCTTGAAAATGAACTTCGCCTGAATTCTTGAACATGGCTTACGTGCCTTGTTTCGTATTTACTGGCGTCTTCACAACTTCGAACAATTCGCTGGTTTCAATGGGGACAATCATCGTTTTCAATGGCAACTCCCTGTAATTGTACGAGCAGCTAAGTCATTGGACATTATCATGCCCAAGAGACTTGCTTGTCCCAGGTCCCAAAGATTAAGATGTTATGGAGATGAACAACAATATTACTCCTCAAAATATACAGAATGTTCACTATGATAAGACCTGTAATCAAGGAAAAGAAGAATGGGACACTTCAAGTTGAAAACGTCACCGCTATACGTTGGAAGGAATAGAGGTAGAGTAATCTTCGGAAATGGGAGGTAACTTGTCTTTTTGTTTTGTTTTTGGTTACCTATTTATCCGGGAGGCAGAACATCTCGTCTCAAAACACTATGAAAGCTACCCCGAGCTGCAAGCTTTTCTTCAGGAAAGGAGGGTTGTGGATGCCTGGCAGTGCAAGAGCGAACTAGCGGAGCTAATTAGGATTGCAACTGAAATCAACCTTTCGGTTGATCCGGAAGGTTTGATGGAGGACAAAGCAGAAATTGTAATTGAAATTGTGATCGTTTGCAAAGGATGCCCACCTCAACATTAGACAACTCTGGCGCAACATGCGGGCAAGCCGGCACAAAGTTGTTTCCCCTCGTATTTCCGAGCTTGGCCTTTTACAAGTGACCATTCTATGTTTTGAGAGAAATTTCGTTCAGAGGAAATAATCTCCAGCTTCATCACTTCGAACGAACACAGCTGTGTCTCTGTCGTGTTGTTGTCAGATTGTTGATATATTTATCCAACATCCTTTCGTGAGAACAAGAGTTCCTACAGTATTTGTTTGATGATAACGATAGCGAGGGTCACGTGTTTTAGCGCTTGCTTTGCATGTTTTCATCCATTGAGAAATAAATGAGAGCAATTAAACAAAGCAATTAAACAAACACAGTGGTGAAGAAACGGAAACTCCGATCGTATGGCCACGTCACCAGATCATCAGGCCTTTCAAAGACCATTCTGCAAGGCACAGTGCAAGGAGGTAGAAGAAGAGGGAGACCGAAAAAGAGGTGGGAGGACAACATTCGAGAATGGACTGGTTTGACACTGAGCGAAGCCATCAGGGCTGCTGAGGACAGAAAAAGATGGAGTATGCTGGTTAAACGATCATCTGTGGTGCCCCTACGACCTCCGAGTTACGGGACAGGATAGGATAGGATAGGAAACAAAACTTTGTTATCCATGTCAATATTTCAATTATTTACAACATTTAAAAATAAATATAAAAAATAATAAATAAATAAATAAATAAATAAATAAATAAATAAATAAATACATAAATACATAAATAAATAAATGAAGTAGCGACGTACGAACTAAAGTACGAGAAAATATAAGTGGACAGACCTGTATTTTTCTTTGGAGCAAACATAAATTCAACTGGGACATCTTTCTATAGGTCTGCGCCTCGGAGTTGCACCCAAGCTAGCTTCCGGACGGTTTAAATTCGGCGCTTTTGAACTCGGGACCTCAAAATAATGTAAACCTGGAACTATGAAGGTGTGTAATTGGCGATAGCCTTTGCCACCATCTCTGAATAATTAACATACATATATTTATATCCGTATATAGTAAGAGCTATGTTGTCGGAATAGCTATGTAGTTATATCGGTGGTAGCGTACATAGTCAAGGAGACAAGAAGACGGCTCGGCAACAAGACATAAGCGGGGGCAGTCAAAGGCTGAACATGAAAGAAAGTGACAGGCGATCACAGATCAATAGAAAGGCAATTGACACGCCGGCTGTCCCTCCCTCTGACGACTGTCTGTCTGTCTCCTAGATTCCACCGGAACCCCTACGACTCTTTCCGGCCAGGCCAGGTTCAACTCAGGACAGCAGTCGCGGAGATGGTCTTTTCTCAAGCCGTTAATCTTTTCGCTTTTAGTGTAAAGACCATAGAAATCAAGCGCGTAGTACAAGTTCAATTGTAGATATCACCCACATCCACCCACGAACTGCTCAAAAGAGCTGCTCAAGGCGCTGGCCGATACAAGATCTAACTGAAACCGCCCGAGACGCCCACTTGCAAGCTTTGGACGCACAGTCTGATGCCCAGTCCACTGAGCACAATCCTGGGCGACCGGGGCTGGGGAGAAAGGACCTAGTGCGTGCTGGGTGTCTTTGTGTAGCCGGCACTCACCCGTCTAGGATATGAGCGTCAGGATCTTTAAAGTGCACAGACTAGATCTCGGTGTATTCTCTCATCCGAAGGAGTAGCAGTGTCTCAGGATTTATTATTATTATTATTATTATTATTATTATTATTATTATTATTATTATTATTATTATTATTATTATTATTATTTAAAACTCATGGCTTTTAACGGTATTTGAACCCCTGGCTGCAATGTTATCGCTTAAAATTCGAGTACATTGTGTACACCACTGAGCCAGCTGTGCTCCCTTTATATGACCATGCACCTGTTTATTTGAGTATTTCATTGTAGAATTATATCAAGCATTAATCTTGGACTGGAAATTAGGGAGGGGAAAATTTTGGGATCGCGGTAATAGGGACAACATATTTTGCTGTTAATTAAAGAAAAGAACCCCCCCTCCTTATATCAACTGGCCTTCTTCTATCCAAGTCCCCTATACGCTGTTGTGTCCGGGGACGGAAATCTACCCACCGAACCGAACCCAAAAAGAGGACACATTCAAGTTTTTGTTTTTATATATAATTTTACAAAATCAGTTCTTGTAATAAGACCAGAAAGTTTTCTTTTAAAATGTTCTACCCTTTTTCCCAAAAATAATTTCTAATAAGAAAATTTAAGAAATTTTTTTTTCACAAAATTTCTTTTAAGATATTTTGTCCGTTTTGTCAATTTAAAATTCTTTCTTAATTCTGCAAACACTTGCCAATGCGACAATGTGAAACAAATCTAAAATTTATTGACAGCGGGTGTACGGTGGTGGAGGGTTTAAAGTCAGAATGTTAACACACGGAAAACTGCTTATTTACGTGTCCATCAAGTTGTTCTCTTGTTTTCGAAGATTTAGTCAGGAATAAAGTTCCAGCGCTGCCCTGAAGGCGTGTAGCTATCACACACGGAGTCCCGAAAGGAGCCTAACAAACATACAAACCATACAATCGATCGCCCAATCTTAAGAAACGTTGTTAAGGACACTTAAAACTGTATTCCGTGTGCTAATTGGGCACAAATATCGCCGCAAGGGTTTTTAGAAGGCGTCTTTTCAAAGACTGGGCACCGTCCTTGCCCAGAGGCTTGTCTGAGCAGTCGTACGGGCTGATGCCCAATTAAAACAAAACTGAGGGAGGGTAGTCTTTGTTTTCCTTTGGCAGTTTGAACGACATGACTTCTTTTTCGATCCCCTTCCTTGTCTTAACATGTCAAGTAGTTTCAAAGAACTGTTAAGAATTGAGAGAAAGGCATACAACTAGGGATAGGGGGAATGGATTAGAAGGCACAAATATAAGATAGTAACTTGTAGATCTATAAGTATTTCGAACAAAATTGAGGAGAGAGAGGTAAGGGGAGAGCGGCTGAAGAGGTGAGTCCCGTAGCGGATAAAACAGTAAGTACACTAACATTTCCACCCCGAGAGCAAAAATGAAAATGAACTTTTAATTATGTCGCCCTACTCGTTCCCGGCGTGGATTTGCGAGGAGCAAAGATGTGTACAAATTGTGTTATTTATTATTGTACTATGCTGACATTACTAACTTCTTTAACAGGTTGTTGTTGTTGTATCAAATTTTATTCATCAGATTAACATAAGTTGTACTGATAATTTTAACAGTAATTAACTTAAATTAAATTAAATTAACAGATAATTTTAATTTTAACTTTAACAGGAATGGGTGGATTTAAGACTGAAATGGATCCCGAGTAATTACGATAACGTGGACATCTTGTACATCCTTATTGCTCAGCTGTGGAAGCCGGAAATAGTTCTCTATAACAAGTACAGTAAATACCAGTTTTCTTTAACACGAGTGGTACGATTTTGATGCTTAAATGGGCCGCGGGTGACTACGATTTTGTGGAGATCTTGTGTATTCCATCATGACAGCTTTGGAAACCAGAATAGATCGTTCTCACATAAGTAAGAAAAGCTGAACAGCTTTTGGTTTGGTTTCGTTTCATCCCAATAGGGGGCTACAGTGTAAGTGTTTATTTATTTAACTCTTTTTTTTTTATCTGTTCTGATGGAGAAAAATAATTTGTTATGTGTTTGTGTTGTGTTGTTTGCGTTTGTTTCTTGAACTTTTTTAAATCTGTTGGCGAGTAAAATTTAATTTTGCTCTTACCCACATGCAAAAAGCAGGCACCACATTCTCGGCTGCAATACAAATCCTCTAACTCATTCTCTCATCAAATGCCCCATTTCTCGAATGCCAAGACACTCGAATAATGCCTCACAATTTCTTTAAAAAAACGAGCTCGTAGATAAGTAGTAGGTCTGACTAGAGTGGGAAGCGTTTTGGTCCAGAGGGCTGGTCGGAGCTGCGTATGTTCGCACTAGGTTTGGGTCTGATGTGTCTTACTGCTTGTTGCTCGTTGTCACTCGTTGTTCTGAGTGCCCCTGGATTCGCCGTACGATTCGCACGCTGATTCGCTGGTACCTGACGGCTCATGACACGTGTCGAGTCGCTTCAAGCGATATTCTATAGAGGGGGGTTGATTCGCAAGTGATATGAGAGAAAAAAGACGACCTTTAAATTGAAAAAGGTGCGACGACGACGTAGAAAAATCAGCTTGTGGGATGGAATTGGTGAAGCGTGGTAAGCGCGGAAAACTCTCATGTTGCTGAGGTTAAGGTGTTAAGTACACACACCACGCACCACCCACACCACCACACACACACACTACCCGCACTTACGAATTTCAGAGATCGAGCGGAGAGCGAGAGTGAGAGAAGAGAGAGGATAGAGAAAGAAAGAAAGAAAAAAAAGGGGGGGGGGGGGGGGGGGGGGGGGAGGGGGAGGTAAAACAGCCGTGAGGAATGTAGCTGAGGAAACCCAATGTGCTGAGGTTAAGTGGTAATACACACACACACACGCACACACACCCACACACACACACACACACACACCCGCACTTACACACACAAAACCAATAAACAAATCAAACAAATAAATTTGCAGACAGATCTCAGACTTCCTAGGTCTAAACATGAAACCATTCATGTTTTAAACGTAGACCTCCCGATCTTTCAGTTATGTGCGTGATGGTAAAGACAAGCACCACATACAACAGCTCTGATAGTCCCACACTCGAAGCAGAATGCTGATACGCGCTTTCTATAATATAGCCTATCGTTGCGGCGGCTTGAGTTAGATCCTGTAACGGCCAGCGCCTTGAGTCGCCAAGTACGGCGAAATATGTGCGCTATACAAATCCTCAATACTACTACTACTACTACTACTACTACTACTACTACTACTACTACTACTACTACTACTACTACTAAAAACAACACTATTTTTCTTACACATATTTTTGAGCGTCTCATTAATGGTGAATAGTCCATCGTTATTCTGCAGTGTAACTGAGACGTGAAAGAAAGCGTTGATAGTTGTTGCTGTGAATGGTCTGCACGGAACTTTGAATTGTGTCTCCGTACTCAGAAAATTCTCAGACGATGTTTGTTTTTAAAATAATTTTTATGTATTTATTTCTTTTTAAATCTTTTTTTAAATTTTTTTAGTGATTTAATTTTGTTCTTACCTCTGCTGCAAAAAGCAGCACACAGTCGACGGCTGCAACAAAAACAGCGAAACTCATTTTCCGCTGTGTGATTTGTGCTGTCTCTGTGCACATGTAGCCAAAAGTCACTCGGCAGTAAGAAGATGAAGAAGAAGAAGAAGAAGAAGAAGAAGAAGAAGAAGAAGAAGAAGAAGAAGAAGAAGAAGAAGAAGAAGAAAGAAAGAAAGAAAGAAAGAAAGAAAGAAAGAAAGAAAGAAAGAAAGAAAGAAAGAAAGAAAGAAAGAAAAAAAAAAAAGAAAGGATAGGCAGTTAAAAATTTCATTGTCCTTCTCTTTCCTTACCCAAAACTAATGAAGTTTGTAAGAAACATGTTTGGAACCCATGTGACGAATCCCTTCCAGATGGAGTTTTTATTGTTTGCTACACTGAATTTGAAGGATTCTTGAGAGAGAGCGAGAGCGAGAGAGAGAGAGAGAGAGAGATAGAGAAAGAAAGAAAGAAAGAAAGAAAGAGAGAGAGAGAGAGAAGGTGGGGGAGGTTGGGAGACAGAAAGAAACAGAGACAGACAGACAGAGAACCCTGGTAATAAAATGAAGTAACCATGAGTAGCACAACCAGCCCATATAATTTCGTTGGGAGTAAATCCAGTTACATAATTATCTGTCTTTAGCGTTCTCTATTTGTTTTTGTTTTTTATGGAGCTAAAGACTAATCAGGATTAATATCTAGTATGCTATCGTTCTCTTCAGTTCCATCTCCTTAGGTGAAAACAAATGTACTGCCTGGATTTACCACAATCGTTTACTTTCTAAAACTACAGCGCCTAATACACATAGCAATGAGCAGCGGGCGAGGAGCCTCTTTAATCAACCTCGTCAGAAAAGACGGATGAGTCGCTGCCGACAAATATATATTACAAAGATAAAGATAGACATCCTATATTCACGCATCAACCTTTAACAGCGTTTAAGAGACTGTTCATCGAGGCTCATCTTCGCTCAGCGGTCAATCGTTAATGCGTATATGTTTTGGCCTGAAAAAGCTGCCCTCGCCAAACACAGATGTTGAACATCTGTTCCCTCCCTCTTTCAACTTTTCAGCGCTGACGGGGAGTTTGTCATCACTTTGGACAAGAAGGCCACCGTTCATTCCGATGGGAGGATACTCTGGGAACCGCCAGCCATCTACAAGAGTTACTGTCCAATCGACATGGAATACTTCCCCTTTGACATTCAGCAGTGCTTCCTCAAGTTCGGCACGTGGACCTACAATGGTAACGAGGTGCGGAAAACTTATTTATTTATTTAGTTCGTTCGTTACTTCGTTAGTTAGTGTCTGTTGAAGCTGCTACTTTTGGTTCTAAATTTTATTGTACGTGTTTAAATCGTTGGAGGGTGTATGTGCAGTGCAGAGGGTTTCCTTGTTTGCGAATATTTTGTCCTGTATCGGGGATTGTCAAAGAAGAAGAAGAAAAAGAAGGAGAAGAAGAAGAAGAAGAAGAAGAAGAAGAAGAAGAAGAAGAAGAAGAAGAAGAAGAAGAAGAAGAAGGGATTAGGAGGAGGAGGACGACGACGACGACGACGATGATGATGATGATGATGATGATGATGATGATGATGATGATGATGGTGATGAAAGTTAACATGTTACAATTGTCTCCCAAGGAAAGTGCTAAAATGTCTATCAAATGATTGTCTCCCTATTCACAACCAGTATTTGTTCATGTGCTTCAATAAAGCATGCTTTCTACGATAACTCTTTGTATGTTTGTGTGTGTGTGTGTGTGTGTGTGTGTTTGTGTGTGTGTATGTGTGTTAGGTGGATCTGCAGCATGTGTGTAGCGGCACAGTAACTGGGGAGGAGATTGTTATACAGCGTGGGATTGACCTCAAGGACTATTACCAGAACGTCGAGTGGGACGTCATCAATGTTACAGCTAGGAGAAAAGTAGGTCTTTAATCACGAAAATGTATATAGTTTTCTATGTTATTACGCACGTGTTTAATTAACTTTAAACTTCTGAAACATGGGCTCGGCACTCTAGCCACAGTTATTTTGTAACTCCTTAATCATTGGTAATTGATGTAGCCTACTATTAAATCGTTAACTGTAGGATCTTAAAACATGTGACAAGGTGATACAAGTATCTCTTAGTAAAATATGCGATCAAGATTTTCAGGTGATAAAAGTAGACTATAATTTACTAATATTATTAGTAAAATATGCGTCCCAAAACTTCGAATTTGATAGGGCAAGAAGGGATGTTACACCCCGAATTTGAGAAACGATACAAAATGAACGTAAACGAATATGACATAACATTTTAATAAACATCCTTGCTATTGTGTGTCAAGTCTAAAATCCCTTAGGTGAAAAGAAGTTAAATTCAATAAACAAATAAACATTGCGGTTGTGTAGATCTAGCCTGCCTAACACTGTAGGCCTACGCAAAAAAAAAAACAACAAAAAAACAACAACACCACTTGATCGGTTCAATGAAAAGAAGACCGCGGATTCCTAAAGCAAACAATGGACATAGGTCTAGATGTGTTTTAAGAAAATAAATAATCGAAGTCAACAATATTTATTACATTTATGTCAGAAAAATAATCTTACAAACATAAGTACCTAAATTTAACATTAATTGTGACATAAGGGAAACAAACAAGTTTAGGCAAGAGTTGCCTCGCCTGTAGAAGTGGGATTGACATCATTTGGTTTGGGCAGGTTAAGTTCTACCCGTGCTGCCCCGAGCCTTACCCAGACATCACGTTCAATATCACGTTGAGGAGACGCACCCTATTCTACACGCTCAACCTCATCGTCCCGTGTGTGTCCATTTCCTGTCTTGCCGTCCTCGTCTTCTACCTGCCCTCGGACTCCGGAGAGAAAATCACGCTAGCCATTTCCATATTGCTGGCTCTCAACTTCTTCTTCCTTCTACTGTCTGACATGAATCCACCTACTTCCCTCGTTATCCCTTTGATAGGTAAGTGAAGGAGATGTTCCGAAATGCTGGTGCTGTATGAGTTGTAATGCAGCCGGTCTCGTTTCCTAACGGAAATACTGCTGCACTGTACACCACGTTTGAATCCATGCGCAAAGCATCTTTACATCAGCTTCGTAGAACGTAGCTGAGTCTTTAAAGACTAGAACTTCCTTTTCCGTCTTAGAAGAGTATGATGATGCCACACTGCATAGCAGAGACCGGCCAAGAAGTAAGCTTACAAAGTGGGTGGAGAGGCTGGCGATGTAAGCCTCGGAAGTTCTACGCAGTGTGTGATGAAGCCTTATTGCAGATTTGCTTGACATTTTCAGTCACCGGGATCTCTTCGGCGCTCGTGTGGTCACGTCATCATCGGCCTAGGCCTCACGGGGTTAGTTATACTGTTATGTGACCGCTTCTTTCCGTGTAGCCTGTCCGGTCTTGCAGTTTAAAACTGTGTTCACAGGGTTCTCTTATTATTTGGGTAAAGCTGTTAGTAGGATTTTGCTCGTCTTTTATAGCCATCTGCATTGTACAGATAGAACGCTTTTGGAAGCGTTATGAATCTTTTTTTTAATTATAGGTCTCTTGTTGTGGGACACCGACCGGAGAATACCACCACAAAGGACGCTATCAACTGTAAAATGCTATAACACAGGAGCGTTAGATCTCGTGGACAATTTTGCCCGAGTCAGAATCGAGTATACAAGCTTGGATGCATTAGCCATGAATATCTCTTTGGCACATGTGCGCATTTCCTATCAAATATCCTCCATTAGCCACCAGCCGCCTTCGATCTCCTATCCGGCATTTAATTAATTAGGAAGGTCGACAGCGTTTCCTCTGTTGGCTGCACAAACATGTATGTAAGCCTATGTTCCCTATCGCATCCCAGCTTTTCGGACAGCTAGCCCATCTCGCTGTCCATCCCCTCTTCTGCTTACACACGCCTCTTGTACCCCATATTCTCACACCAGCCTCCTCCCATCCATGGGCGCCCCACCAGTCTACTGCTAAGTAAAGATATTGTTTTTATGTAGTATACTTTAGGTCTACCAGCTCATAGATTTGAGCTAAGGGATAGCCGAACTCAAGATCGAACTGAAAGTGATTCTCTATAACAGCACTGCTTCCGCATAGCAACATTCACGAGGACGGTTGAGAAAATAATAAATTGTGGTGCACGGCAGCCATAGTACTGCGCCACCTAGGACATGGGTGTGAGTGCGTGTGTGTGTGTGTGTGTGTGCTGGGGAAGGGAGGGAGTGGAGGGGGAAGAGCAATCCCCACTAACGCGTTCTAACCTTAACCGAAGCCACCAAATAACCCCTACCCTACCGCGTTCAGTTGGCAGCTCGCACTTGAACGGATGAAGTGTGAAATGTGTCTGTGGTGTCGTTGCAGAGGAGGGCGGCTTCCCCGTGGGTTTATTTTCCGCCCTCCCGCGCCAAGCGTGTGATGCCAACGTCGCTGTTGTGGAAAATGAGGCAATATGCCGCTCCGATGAGTCCCAATAAGCGTTTTGCGTTTCCTAGGAAACCCCCTTACTGTGCTCCGTAGTTGAAGTGCAAAGATTCCGAAACATACTGCAACAGTCAAGACAATGGCGAGAGAGAGAGAGAGAGGGAGAGGGAGAGAGAGAGAGGAAGAGGGAGAGAGGGAGAGAGGGGGAGAGAGAGAGTGAGAGAGAGAGAGAAGATATGGTAGGTTTGGTTATTGTTCTTTTTATGCATCATATCAACTGAATGTTGTTATGTTACAATACCTATCATACATTATCCTATCCCGTAAATCGAAAGTCGTTGGGGCATCACAGATGATCGTTTAATCAGCGTACTTCTTCTTTCTCTGACCTCAGCAGCCCTCATGGCTTTATTCAGTGTCAAGCCAGTTCATTTTCGTATGTTGTCTTCCAACCTATTTTTATATCTTCCTCTTCTTCTGCCTCATTGCACCGTGCCTTGCAGGATGGTCTTTGCAAGGCCGGTATTACAATACAATACAATACATATTCATGGTCCAACATTTACATTACATACATAAAAGTGGAAAATTGTCTTTTGGCATGAGCGCAAAACGTTGCATAAATTAACTTCTACTGATAGAAGAAGGAGGAGGAGGAGAAGAAGAAGAAGAAGAAGAAGAAGAAGAAGAAGAAGAAGAAGAAGAAGAAGAAGAAGAGAAGAAACAGGAAACAAAATGGCCTCAACAAAATATAATAGACAAAAAGAAAAAAAAAACATACAAAAAGACCTTCTATCCCCCAAACCTTCCATAATAATCCACGTGGCATGTTTTTTTGTGTGAAAAACTATGATGGGCTAGGGAGCGGGCTGAGGTTAAAAAATTAAATAAAAAGACAACTGATTTACTGAAAACATAGATGGTAAAAATGGTGCTGGAAAGAGAACGGTTTGTTTATCTCCGAGGTAGGTAACGGACAGTTTGGTCTGGCGCGTGAGCGTAGTGGTTAGAGCACACTTTCTTGTTTGAAGAACTTACGCAATGACAGGCCTGATACGTACTTACTTGGCTGGGACCATAGACCGATTAGAGAAACAAAATAGCACAGAACAAGCACCACGTTTTAAACCATTCAAGTTATTATCTATTGGTGGATACCTGGCTAGCTCTCACTGAAACCAAATGTAGGGTATGCTACAAGCAGCGATGTAGATATTAGAGGTACCGTCCTCACAAGCTGGCCGTCCAGAAAAGCAGGATCTAAAGCTGTGACCTGCACTTTACGAGACACCGTTAACTTGAAGATTTACTCCCCATCTCAACCACCGCTCTTTATCTCTCAATCTGCCCGTTCCCTTTTCCCCCAACACTTTAAGAAAAAATTCTGGTTATCCACAGATGTGACTCTATCCCGCTCCGTTACCCTGTCATGCTGTTCCGCCTGTGAAGTCGTTTGTAACCTGTAAACCTGTTGCGGAAATGCGGAACCCAATTTTTATGGATTGGATCATCGCCATCGTTCCCGCCATGAAAGGGATTCGCGTTCAGTGGGGCAGTTGACAGTTTGGGGAAAGCTATCTGCTTCCAATTGCCCTTGTAGGGGTGGTGTTTTTTATTTTTAGTTTTTTTTTTTTTAAAATTTTAATGCAAACAAGTCTATCCTTCTAACGATGTTTGTGTAAACTTTTTTGCGGTTTGGGCGAATTTTTCTCTCCTACTCTTTCTACACCAATCCACCCAACAATCTTTGAAAAAGAAGAAAAAGAAGTAATTATACAATTTTATTTCTCTGGAAAAGAAACCACACCAATACAATCTGGAAAAACAACAACATTCCGTTAAACCTACATCATGCCAAGGAGACTGAAGTCCAGCAACATTGCACGAGGATCGAACAGCGTTAGATGCCTCTTGCTGTTCGACGAGCTGCCAAATCCCGGATGAATGTGTGACCAACATCAATTTGATCGATGTGACTTCTTTAGTTATTCCTGGGCTTTGAGCATAGATAATTGTTATATTGCGCTGTACATCATCATCATCATCATCATCATCATCATCATCATCATCATCATCATCATCATCATCATCATCATCATCATCATCATCATCATCATCATCATCATTCTTGTCATCGTTGTTGTTGTTTCAGGTAAATATCTACTGTTCATCATGCTGGTGGTGACGGCCAGTATCGTTGTTACGGTGATGACCATCCACCTCAACTTGAGCTCCCCCACCACACATACCATGTCCCCGTGGGTGAGGCGAGTCTTCACCGAGATCCTCCCTAAAGCCCTCCTCATCAAACGGCCCGAGTCCAACAAGTTACGATCGGAGGTAAGCGAAACTTTCATGATCATGATTAGTAATATTACTAATTTATCAGTTGCAGTAGCAGTGATGCTGCTGCTGAAGATGATGGTAGTGATGATGATCGATGATGGTGATGATGATGAGGAGGAGGAGGAGAAGGAGGACTTGAAATGCGGCAAATACATCTTGTCCGTAGAGGATGTGCTCGGGGCGTTCGGGAGAAAAAGAAAAATAAGGAAGGAAAATATATGACTCCACCCATCCCCCCTCCCCTTCTTCCTCGCCCTCCTCTCTCTCTTTCTATCTCTCAGGTCTTATAGGGTGATGATGTAGACCATGACGGGGATGAAGATGCGACAGACTTCTATTGCAGACGAGTGGCCTGATGAGATGGAGCTACCCCAGCATCACATGTTGGAGGAGGAGTACAATGCACACTCGTACTCTCTCTTTCAATGAACGTACGTCATGCAGACAACACAATTTTCATAAAGTCCTAGGCCTACATAAACACAAAAAAATGAAGTTTTTCAATTGCAATTTACCTTTCTTTGTCTCTTGGAAATTTGAAAAAGGACTTGCCAACACAACTTTTCTTGTATCTGGCATTATGGCAATTGATGGCTGTGCAAAAGTCACCGCCCTGTTTCACTCGGTCGCCTTTTGACTTTCTGCCACGAGCCATTTTCAGCATGCTGACAAGGGCGCATAACTCGTACCTTTCGTCTCGCGGTTTTGTACCAAGTTCCCTCTCTTTCTATCATTAAGCTCTTTGGTCTAACTTTTTCCTGTCTTTCTCACTTCTATCACCCTCCCGCCATCCACAAACGAACACACTAGTTTACACACGCGCAAATACACGCGCCAGTGCATCATGTTAATTTATAATATTCCCTCCGCTCCTACCATCCCCACAAACTCATTGGAGATCTTTCTCACCTTCAAACCCCTTCTCCAATGGACAAAACGATCTGACTGTGTACACATCTCTTTTTGGCCTACTCCATAAGGTGATGATACGGACCATGACGGGGATGGAGATGCGACAGACTTCCGCTGCAGACGAGTGGCCTGAGATGGAGCTACCCCAACATCACATGTTGGAGGAGGAGTACAGTGCACACTCGTACTACCCCCAAGAGGTCCTGGAGGCGCTCAAAGGGGTGCGATATATTGCAGGACAGTTCAAGGAAGGAGATGATGAAAAAGCGGTGAGAAACGTTTGGTTGAATGTGTTGTTGTTTTTTGTTTGTTTGTTTTAAAATTTCCAGTCTTCCCTGTAAATACGTCAAAACGAGTCAAATTTCGGTATGTCTGTGGTCTGTTGGTTGTTTGTATTCAAAATGACGGATTTGGGTATGTCATCATCATCATCAGCAGCAGCATCCTCCACCTCCTCCTCCTCCTCCTCCTCATCATCATCAGTATCATCATCAGTTTTGTTCTAATTTTGTTCACCTTCTCATCATCATCATTCCCAAAAGCAGTGAAGCTGAAAGACATCTCTTTCTATACTTTCGGTCCCTTTTTTCTTCTGTCAATCACTCTGACTTACCACCCACCAACAGCAGCAGCATCAGCGGCAGCAAGTCCGCTGGACCCTATAAGCACTGAATATCTATCTATCAGCGGCAGCAGCAGAAGAAGCGCCACGGCACGCGCACTCTCGAAAGAAACCCCATCGTTTTGGTTGTAGGTTGTCATGTTTGACGGGCAGGCCTAATAATCTGCTAGACGCATTATTGTGCAGTAATGCAATCACTGTCTCTGCCATGAGCTAGACAGACGCTGGCTTGTCCCCGCTAAGCAGCTCTGAAGAGCGCGGCAGACGTTCACCCAAACTCTGACCGCTAGCCGATCGCATCGTTCACCTTTCGGTTCTATATTTAGTATTAGAGAGTGCTGAGAGAGAGAGATAGAGAGGGAGAGAGAGAGAGAGAGAGAGAGAGAGAGAGAGAGAGAGAGAGAAAGAGAGAGAGAGAGAGAGGTGGGGGAGGGGAAGGAGAGGGAGGCGGATGTTCGTCTTATTCTGAAACTGTCTTCTTCTTTCTCTCCCTTCTTTCTCTCTTCTTCTCCGCAAGTCATTTATGGCGGCCTACTAGCGCCAAAACCTGATAATTAAAATTATCATGTGATAATTACAAATATCATGTGATAATTACAATTATCAAGAGATAATTACAATTATCACTGAAAATTACAAATATGTTCGTGTGATCATGTTTAATTTTCTGTTTTGGCTCTATTAATCCGCCTGGAAATGCGCCAAAACTGAAAATTGTAATTATCACATAATAATTAAAATGTTCACTTGATAATTATAATTTTCACGTGATCATGCTTAATTGTGGTAAGGCGGCTTACTAGCGTCAAAACCGGCAAAACTTACATGTATCAGTGATAATTGTAATTAACACTTGTTCTGTGTAATTCACAGAGATACCGGTAATTCACAATGTTAATTACTAATTTTCAGTTTTGGCCACGCTTTACTAGGGCCAAAACCCCAGGCGTGCTGGTAACAGTGCCGCTGCCGCGCATGCGCATTGCGCATCGGGCCGCGCATGCTCGCCTTGATATTTATAATTTTCAGTGATAATTGTAATTATCGCTTGATAATTGTAATTATCTCTTGATAATTGTAATTATCTCATGATATTAGTAATTATCAGGTTTTGGCGCTAGGAAAGCATGGCAAATACTGATAATTATTAATTAACGCTGCGGATTACCGGTATCTCTGTAAATTACACAGAACACGTGATAATTTCAATTATCTCGTGATAATGGTAACTCTCGGTTTTGGCGCTAGTAGGCCGTCATAGTCATTTGCTGAATATTTGAGAGTCCAGTGTGTGTGTGTGAGCGCGCGCGTGTGTGCGTGTGTGAGTGTAAGAGTGAGTGAGTGAGTGAGAGAGAGAGAGAGAGAAAGAAAGAAAGAGACAGAGACAGACAGAGGCAGGCATGAGTCGGATTCTGAATAAGAGTAAAAGTCAAACTTAGTATCAGAAACTGCTCGAATATGCTATAGCTCTCTTGCACACTCAATCAGCATAGACTTGACTTTGACTGACCTTTTTTCACATCTAAGAAAAAGTTTTACTCCGAATGCTCCTGTCTTTTGATCTGGTACTAGCACAAAGAAATGCTGCTTGCGCCAACCATGTCAAAAAATACCATTTGAGCTACCGCACGTCACATTCTGACCTTCTCTGACGCGAAATACGTCTTTAACCAATATCAAACAAAGAAATACAGGGTGTTCCAAAAGTCTTGGGCACATTTTGACATTGAATATTTCCGAAACTATTAAGGATATAAAAACGCATCTGGTAAATTCAGAAAGCCTGTAATCTCAATTTTTACATGGAATGTTCAAAGATGTTCAATGTGAGCACCATTGGTCACACGACACACATCAAGCCGATAGTCAAATTCTTGCCAAAGGCGTCCCAGCATTTTCTGATTGAGTGAACGCCATTAATGGGTCTGAAAAAAAAATAAAAAAATCAACAGCTTTACAAAAAACCCAATGTAATTAGCTTTAAAATG
>CM072511.1:137136457-137263957 GCA_036898135.1 Oncomelania hupensis | reverse complement strand
TAAGAAGAAAACGAAGAATCCAAAATTGATTCCGCGTGCGTAGGACCCGTTGGTTAGAAAGTGCATAGCAATTGTGATAGAAGAAGAAAGAGAAAGGAGAAGGTGAAGAAGAAGAAGGAAAAGAAGAAGAAGAAGAAGAAGAAGAAGAAGAAGAAGAAGAAGAAGAAGAAGAAGAAGAAGAAGAAGAAGAAAATACAAAAACAAATAATAGTAGAGAAAGACCGAAGAGGTCGACGAAAAGAAAGAACAAATCAGAAGGAACAAGCAAGGAAATAGGCTCACAGGAAGGTTATATTTTCGTGTGTCATTCATGTTAGAAAAGGAGACGCAGAAACCTTGTTTGTGGTTGTATGTGTGTGGGTGTGTGTGTGTGTGGGGGGGGGGGGGGTTGTGTGTGTGTGTGTGTGTGTGTGTAGCAAATGCGTTTTTAGGACCAAAACGTGATCATTCTTATGTTAAACTCCAAGGTCTCTCAAAAAGATGAAATCTGGTTGCTCTTCTTTTGTGATGGAAATGTGGGGTGCTCCCTGCCGAGTTGAGAAGAATATGGTATGAAGACGAGCATCTTTTGTATTCGGCGGAGTGCCCGACAGCCGTTGATTGGAAAAAAACGCTGTTTTTCCACAGGGAGAAATCACACCACCATCAAATGAAGCTATCAATACAGTTTTTGTATATTCCGTCCACCGCTGTTTATTGGTTTGATGCTGCTGTCCTGGATCAGGGATCCATGGCAGCAAAAATCCCCGTCTTGGGCTTGGGTTCGAATCTGCCCTGTGTCAGCAAATTAGTTTAGTGTTAAAGCGTGTGTTGGATGCTGGACCAAAACGTCTCTTTCGCTGATGTGCGTAACTCCAACGTTTTATCTTGTGAAATTGGTTGCTCTTCTTTTGCTGATGGAATGTAGAGTGTGTCGTTGTTTTTGAAAAGAGGATGATGTATGAGACGAGCTTTTTGTAGTCGGCGGAGTGCCCGAAAAGCATTGATTGGAAACAGAAACTGTCATATCTCTTCCATCAAATCCGCTCCTGTCGCATACGTCTCACCACCATCCGCTACCACCGTTTTTCTTTTCTCCGTATCCTGCCTTCCTCCTTCTGTTTATTCTTGCTTCTCTCAATCCATGGCAGCAACATCATCCGTCTTGGGCTATCTCGTCGTTCGATCCATCCTTCATCATCAAGGTCATTTGGCTGTCATGTGTTGGATCTGGGTCATCAGCTCTTTGCGCTGATTTGCGTAACAAATGTAGTTTCTATTCTTGTGGATTTTGTGCTTTTTGCTGCTCGATGTAGTGTCTTGTTTGTGTGTACGAGGATGATGATCGTGATAAATCGCGTTATTTCGGGATCAGGCTCTCGTTGACAAGCATTCTCGGATGTCATCCTTTGTCATTCTTCTCTCACTTTCCCTCCTTCCTCTCCTACCACCTCCTCTTCCTCCTCTCTCCTCCTTCTTCTCCTTTTTTCTTCTTCTTAATTCATCATCAATTTTAACGTCATGTCATCCTCTCGTTTCTTCACGTTGTGTCATCATCATCATCATCATCATCTATCAATCATCATCATCATCATCGCTTTCTCAACTTCTTCTTTTCTTCTTCTCACGTTCGCTTCTTATTCTTCTTCTGGTCGCTGCTGCTGCTGTTGGAAGAAGCTGCGTGTGGTTAGAAGTGGTTACAAGGATATATTGTAGAGTTTTGTTTACCTCTAATAGATTAATGTCCTTTTTTCCTCTCCTCTTTTCTTTGTCGTTTCTCCTGTGTTGTCCTGCCTTCCTCTGTGGCCATAAGTTTTTTTTTTTTCTTTTTTTGAACGCTCTTCTTCTTTCTGCAACATTTTCTTAGTTTGTGGAACAGCCTTGCGCGGAGACATGGACTATCATTGCTATACGTCACATTTTTTCCCCTCTCCACGCCCTTATCTTTTGGGGGCGTCGATTTATGACTCGTAAAGCTGTTGGATGACTGTCGCGTAAGAATAAAGTTGTTGTTTTTTTACCTATACGTTATGTAATAATCCAATTTTTAAAAAAATCCTGCGTCTGTGTGTGTGTGTGTGAGCGTGTGTGTGTGTGTGTGTATGGGTGTGTGTTTGTGTGATGATCCACTTAATGTAAAAATCCATTTCGTTGTAAGAAGTCAATATTGAGTAAGGATCGACCGTGTGTGAGAATCCGTAGTTTTATTTACTTATTTAACATTTTTATATAGCGGTTTTCCAGCTCAAGAGCTGCTCAAGGCGCTGGCCGATATAGGATCTAACTCAAGCCATCCGAAGCGCCCACTTGCAGCCTGTGGGCGCATAGTCTGACGCTCAGGCGACTGATAACAACCCTGTGCATGCTGGGTTTAGTTGAAACGGCACCCAGCCGTCTACAACATGAGCGTCAGTATCTTTAAAGTCCATGCCTGACCTCGCTTTATACTCTCATCCGAAGTATACAAAGTTAATATTATATATATATATATATATATATATATATATATATATATATATATATATATATATATATAATATATATATATATATATATATATATATATATATATATATATATATCTATCTATATATATATATCTCTCTCTATATATATATCTATCTATCTATCTATCTATCTATCTATCTATCTATCTATCTATCTATCTATCTATCTATCTATCTATCTATCTATCTATCTATCTATCTATCTATCTATCTATATATATATATATATATATATATATATAGATATATATATATATATATATATATATATATATATATATATATATATATATATATATATATATATATATATATATATATATATATATATATATATATATATATATATATATATATATATATGATATATATATAAAATTAATATAAGAATATTTTTTGGTGTCCATAAGAATGGAATTTTGTGTATCCATTCTTCTTTATGCTCTCTGTAGGAATCCATACTTCTACCTCTGTGAACAACACAATTAGGGAAAGAAGAGAAAACGGGTCAAGTTAATAAGATGGCATTAGCAAATTGTAATCTTATTTCGGGTCAAAATTAATTTGGAGCAGAAAGGCAAGCTGACGTCGCCCAGCAATCGCCAACCTTTTTTTTCCTTCATATTGTAAATTCACATAAAGGGGATCGGGAGAATTGGAAGGATGAGAAAGAAAGAAAAACAAAGGTAATGACAAGAGAAAAAAAAACATATAGAAAAAAAGGTTAAAAGAATAAAGGAAAACAGACAGACATACAGAAAAGAAAAGAGAGAAGGGAAAAAAATGAAAGAAAGAAACATTGTCTTCTTTGAAAAGTAGCAGTGCCGGCAGACTTCCTTTGAATTTTTCTGGTGTGATCACTACGTTCATGGCTGGCTGAGTAATTTCTGTCTAGACGTAGTAACTATAATTTATTTTGACTATTGAGCCAGTCAGCAGTAAAAGGTGTTGTGGTTCATAGAATCATCGCTTTTGTCTGCCAAAAAATATATGAAACATATGCACCTTGTACGTATTCGTAGCTTACATTTGACGCAGTTGAGGGAGTTTTACGTTTGAGACGCGCACAATAGATCCGATCGTTTTGTTGTGCAAAGCATGCAATAACAGAGTGAATTTACCTTTGATTTGATTTTGCGTTGTTGTTAGAAGAAGCTTTGTATAATGTTGATAATTTTCGTTGGTCGATATTATTGGAGAATTTTCTGGAATTACTTGTTTACTATCGATCGAAGCATGTCGATAAATCTAGCGGTAGCCACGAGATTCTTCTAACATAAATAAAGTTATATGACGTAAGACAGTGCATAGTTCCGGTGACGAATTTTATTCTGATTGGCTGTAATTGCGTCACGCTGGAATGTTCGAATTTTCTTTAGAGTATAGAGAGACTATTTATATGCCGGACTGTTGAAAAAGGAAAAGTGAAAAAAAGCGATTAAGCGATTGTATGCAGTTGTTGATGTACGCTGAATAAAGTTGGAAAACTTCATACGACGACTCCTGCCTTGTTGCTGAGTGAACAGGTTGCGTGGATAAACGAATCTGAGTTACACTTATCAGGATTCAAGCATCGGGGCTGAATCAACTACTGCTAAAAAAAAACCAACAACAAGTGTAACAGGGAGACAAACACGTTTGTGAAGAACCCAAGAACCCAAGAAGTATGTGTCTGGCTTAAAGAGGTCGATGGGACTGGAGTTTATTAACAACATCTCATCTTTATTATTGATGCTCTCCTCCGGGGAACACCCCCGTTGGGGTGCCGGGGGTTTCAGTATAAATAGTATCCCCACTTTCTGGAAATGTAGTGCTTTAAATTCCCACTGTCGCTGTCTTTCTCATTTGTTCTTTCTCATTCCTGCTCTGTTCTATCAATCTGCTATACTATCTTCTTCTTCTTCGCTAGACCAGTCACCTACCTTTTTTCTTGAAAACTCTTCCGGGACAAGACTCCTTATTTCTGTGTGAGGTCTGTTGGATCAGCTTGGGAATATTGGACGCTTTCTACCAGGTGGTCACTAGGGCTTCCTATGATGTTATTATTTAGCAATGTAGGCATTTTATATGTATGTGTTTTGTTGATAATTTATAATGATGTTTGTATTCTATTTTGTTTTTGTAAACGGGGGTTCGATAAATTAGAGTACAGCCTCAGCGTCCCCTGCGTGGGATGTCTTTATTGTAAAGTGACTGGCTGGTGGAGAGTATTCAGTTTTACCACTAGGGTTGTTTCAGCAGAATGATATTTTATGCGGATCAGGGGTTGTCCGGTCCTGATTTGGCTCGGAAGAGTCCGCTGGACCTAACGCAATAATCATGTAATGTCCTCCGGGGAATAAGAGAACCATAGGAAAGATCTATCTCAGTTTTAACTTTGTGGATTTAAGCTATTGATACAGATGGCCTTTCCGCTGCGTTTTCAACTCGATAGTTTATCATCTGAGATGGTTAGAAATCAAGGGACTGATTTTTCTAAGCATAAGAAGTCGCCTGAAGAAAGTTCTTAGGAGAAGCATCTTTATGCGAAACAAAAAGTATCTAGCATCTTTATGCGAAAAGAAAAGTAGCCGAATTTTCTAAATGGCACAATATACCGAATAATTTCTAAACTAGAGCTTGGGGAAAAAGTAACCAGCAGCCCTTACAACCTTTGCAAATTATATTAGTTCCATCAGCGTAAATGAAGAAAGTATATTGATAAAACGCTGCAAAATGTCACGAATCGTTTATGTTATCTTAAAGCTGCAATAGAATGGTCTATAACCAGTACTACTCTAGCTTACGTCGCGCGCCTTACTGTGTATCAAAGGCCGTATTGGGAACAGCATGAGCCCAGTACTGCATGCAGGCCTATACAAGACTATCCCATTGGCCGTTAGCCTCTGTGCCGTGATAGACACTCGGTGTGAAGATTCGGACGACGGTGCTAGGAGAAGCGTTAGGCAAGGAGCGGAAAGGGCTGGTCATCAGGCTGAATAGCCGAAAGACTGGGCGCCCCTTGGTCTTCCGAGACTGCAGAGGGTCCTCCATCTGACGTTTCCATCCTCCTTCCAAATCTGACTGTGCTACAGCTGAGATTTGTTTTTATCAATGGAGAATTTTGGTCATTCTTTCACTGTATATAAGATATTCCAGCAGGGTATATACACGAGAGCCTTTTGTCTGCATTATTTAAGCCGTTTTACCAATATCTTTACCCACTAAAGGAGCTTTTTCTGAAGGCCAGTTTTGTTTGTAACATTCTTCAGGCCATCTGACCTCATCACATCTGTTAAATGTAACGGTTGTATTCCTATTCCAAAGCGTTTTGTTGGCTCCGTCTCGAAAGAATTATTATAATATTGTATTCTTGATAGAACTTGGACAACATTTATCTGCATAATATATATTGTTTACTATTGTCCATAGGGGAAGTTTTACATTTATGCTTTATCAGAATAATTGTAACCAAATTTGGAATAAGAGGTCTTGTGTTATGGGAATAGTGAGCTTAGGTATCTCAATCTATTCTGGATCGACTAGTCAACGCAAGAGTTGATAGGTTGACAAGATAAGACCTCTAAACATTTGTTAACATTCTGGTATTGTCCAATAAATTGTCAGGGCAGATGATAATTCAGATTAATCTGCTTGCATTACCTTGCATTACTTGTATAAGTTAATGGAAAAAAGCATTTGATTAATTGATCGATTGATTGCGATCTTGCATAACCCCATCTCTCTATATATAGTTACCAAAACACGCTTAGTGGGATGGAGGTCTTGCGTGGCACAGTCTTCTGGTAGCCCGAAACGTGTCCCATCAGAAAGCAACCCTCTCTGTAATCAAGTGCAACTGTTGGAAGCTGTCAGCACGCTACACAAAGCGAGCTCTTCCGACGACACCCGCCGAGCGCCATGAACACACGATAGAAGACCTGCCATCGTATCCCATGCCTTTAAAAATGGAAGGAAGAATCTAATGATTAACAGGAGATGAGGAACGAGGAGTAGGAGCCGGACGAGGAGCAGAAGAAGAAGAAAAACAAGAAGAGGAACAAGAAGGAATTCAATAAAATAAAAGAATGTAAAGTATTAAATGAAGAAGAAGGAGGAGGAATACAAAGAATGAAGCCTAGAATTGTTCCGCAACTTTAAGAAAGGAGGCAAGAAGGAGAAGAAGAAAGATACGGAGAAGGAGAAGATGAAGGATAAGAAAAGAAAAAGGAAACAAGAGGGAAAAAAGAATGAAGAGACCACAGTTGTGTTCCCTGCATCTCCCCCTGAAGCTATTCCAAAGAATACTTGAAGGCACTACGTGAAGATGAACAACGAGACAAGAGACACCAGACAAGACCCCCAAAAAAATAAAGAAAAGAAAAAAAAAGCGCAATAAAATAGGAAAAGACAAAAACAAATAATAATACAATAATATATATATATATATATATATATATATATATATATATATATATATATATATCCACCATAACTTTTTATCCACACACAGACACTCGCATGCGCGCACACACATACACGCCCGCACACCACCCTCAAGGGAGAACTGAATAATAAAGGAGATGGGTGTTTTGAGGGGTTGAGAGAAGTAAGTGAAGAAGAACAACAGTTACATGTAAGCTACAGGTGTCTCCATTAACAGAATAAGACACACCCCTCCACTCAGAAAGTACAATAAGAAAGAATTAAAGACATATTTTGAACAGTTGCAATATACAAGAATCAAATAAAGTAGAATGATATAAAAGGAGAAATAAACGAACAAAGTGAAAAGACGGTTTGCAAGGGATGTCTTATGTAAGAAAGAAATGCGATAGTAAAGAATTAAATGTAAAGGGAAAAAGTGTCCATAATGAATTAGAAATCGAGTCTTAACTGAATTATCTAAGATTATCGACACTGCGATTAGTGTATAACTAGTTAAAAGCCAAATTCACGGTATAAAAGTTAATGTGTACGTCTCTCCTCCTCCCCGTTGTTCTCTTCCCCACCCCACCCCCTTCACCTCTATAACGTCTAAAGTCAACGAAGACAGTAAATCATAAGTATATGAACATGACTTTGATGATAAATGGATTCATCATCATCATCATCATCATCACCATCATTAACAGCAGCAGCAGCTGCATCCTCCTCCTTCTTCACCTTGTACCTCCTATTCCTTCTCTTTTTCCTACTTCCTCCTCCTCCTTTTTATCTTCCTCCTTCATTCTGTCTTCCTCCCTGTGCAGGATCTTCAGTTGTACTGTGACGAAAGGCCACAAACCACAGGACGGAGGAGAGAGGAGGTTTTTTTTGTTGGGAGAGGGGTGGGAGAATGGAAGCTGCTAAACCCTTGTCGTTTAGTCTGGTCCGCAATGAGCCGCTTCAATTATTGGCCTGTAAGGAAAGAGACGTTTATCCTTTATTGATCTTGTCGCCCCTCTCTCGGGTCGATGCTCCGTGCCCGCAAATCCAGCTTTATCCCCTTCTACCGCCCCAAATGAGCCCCTTTCTTTAGGTGGAAGGAAAAATGATGGTCTTTCTTTAGTGAAAGATGTCCGGGCGGCCTACATTGCATTGAGGGTTCTTTCCTAGTATACTACGTTTCTATATTGTCGGGTCTTCCGAAAGACTCCGAGTCTACTCGCGTGTCTTCCCGAAGTAGTGTACAACTCTTTTACCAGCCTTATGGCGGGTGGTTATCTTTAGGTGGAAAGAGATTTTAAAAAAATTGTTTCTTGACTAATAGCCTATAGGTATCTTGGACTCTTAAAGTTCTGTCCCGGTACAATGTTGTTCTTTATTTTTAGGGCGTTCCGAAAGATTCCAGGGTAGACTCGCATTATTCTAGGATAAGGTCATCCTCTCGTAGTAGCCTCATAGTAGATTAACAACCTCCCTTTAGGTAGAAGGAAAAGATGTTTTAGCGGCCTACAAACTTGGTTTCTACTTAGCACCCAACATTATTGTCTCGTTATCGGCAAGACTCCAAGCACACTGTTTTTTTCACGCGAGTTCTGTCCTATCCTAGCAAAACTACACTGTTTCAGGTAGTAGGAGAAAAATATGTTCTTTCTTAGAGAGAAGTTCCGCATTCCACCATGATCATCTCTTAGTAGCTTCCATACAAGGCTCTTTTTCCAGCCATCTACACTGTCTCGCCTTTTTCTTTACGTAAAATCCTTTTCTAGAAGCTGACATCTTGGTGAATGTTTGGCCTTATAAAAAAAAAGACTCCACCGAGTATACTAGCTTCTTTCGCGGGCGAACTTTGATACAACAGACCAACTTCTCGAGAAAATATTTCCTGGAGTGCTCTCTTTTTTTCGGGGAATAAAGTTTCTTAAAGTAGTCCGCCTTCCCGGAGTAATGTTTCCTAGATTGCTGCCTCCAACTTCCGTCAGTACAATTTCTTAGGCCCTCTTTCCCTAGTAGGCCTATACAATTTCTTTCTTTATTGTTTGACACCACTAGTACTCGGTACACTCGCTTTTTTTTCGGGGTGAAGTTTAGTACCCTCCTTCACAGGATAACATTTCCTGAAGTGCTTTTCTGTTCGCAATAAGTTTTTTTTTTTTTAAAAACTTGTTGGCTGATCTTCTGAAGGACTCCTCTAGTATTCTACATTCGCATTTCGCCCAGAACCATCTTTGGTACACATCCCCATCTTCCTGGTGTAACATTCCTGGCGTGCTCTTCTTCTCGAATAAAGTTTCTAAAAGTACTCCGCCTTCCTGGAGTAATGTTTCCGTGTTTGCCCCCAACTTCCGTCAGTAAATTTCTTAGGTTAGGGTCTTTCCCTAGTATACCACTTCGATCTTTATTGTCTGGTCTGCGGAAAGACCCCATCGAGTCCTGCCTGCTTTTCCTGGGCAACATTTGGTTCATTACCCAACTTTCCCGGAATAACATTTCCTGGAGTGGTCTTCTTTCTCGGAATAAAAATTTCTTGAAGTACATCATGCCTAGGAGTAATGTTTTCTAGACTGCCCTCTCCCCTCTCCCTCTCACCACCTCTCATCTTTCAATGAATTTCTTTGGCTACAGCAGTTTTTTCCAGTTTTGTTTTCTTTACTAACCCTTAGTACTGAATTTAACTAGCTTCTTAGGTTACTTATGCTTCCTGGAATAATTTTTTAAAAAGTATTCTTGTTTTATGTTTTGCTTCCTTGTATATGTGTGTGTTGTGTGTCTGCGTGTGTGCATGCATTTCTGTGCTGTCTAGTATTATATATAAAACATGAATGTATGACTAGATGAATGTTGGTGTTTGCGCGCCTAGATCCGCAGGACAAATGCTTATTATTATTATTATTATTATTATTATTATTATTATTATTATTATTATTATTATTATTATTATTATTATTATTATTATTCCATTTCCATGCATAGCGTTTCACAGATTGTTCGGGTTGTTTGGATACTGTTTCTGATCCTCACCTTCTTAGTAGCACTCCTATGGTTATTTGAGAATCAGATCCTCTCTCTCTCTCTCTCTCTCTCTCTCTCTCTCTCTCTCTCTCCCTCTCTCTCTCTCTCCCTCTCTCTCCCTCCCTCCCTCCCTCTCCCATCCCTCTTCTCACGCTGCCGTTATTTGACAATCATCGCCTTTCTGTGGCTGCTCTTGCTCGCTACCTCTCTATAGATCAACTTTCGATCTCCTGTGTTTTACTGCCTAAATCGCGTGTTATTGTTGCTGTGGCAGTATAAATATGTGAATCATTACTCCTTAACCGTTTACAGCTGCTGTCTTTTTGCTTTGTTTTCATTAGCCCCTCGTAGACCTGCGCCTTCGCCAACCATCCGATCGTTTCACCCCTACCATGATATGTTTTTTTTTAAAATCCCACTCCGCATTACGCTTCGTGCGCCTGCGCGTGGTGAGTGTGCCTGTGTTTCATAAACATGAACATTACATTACATGATTATTGCTTTAGGTCCAGCGGACTCTTCCGAGCCAAATCAAGACCGGCCAACCTTTAATCCGCATAAAAGATCTGCTGAAACAACCCTAGTGGTAAAACTGAAAGCTCTCCACCAGCCATTCACTTTACAATAAAGACATCCCACGCAGGGGACGCTGAGGCTGTACTCTAATTTATCGAACCCCCGTTTACAAAAACAAAATAGAATACAAACATCATTATAAAATTTCAACAAACCACATACATATAAAATGCCTACATTGCTAAATAATAACATCATAGGAAGCCATAGTGACCATCTGGCAGAAAGCGTCCAATATTCCCAAGCTGATCCAACAGACCTCATACACAAATAAGGAATCTTGTCCCGGAAGAGTTTTCAAGAAAAAAGGTAGGTGACTGGTCTAGCGAAGAAGACGATAGTATAGCAGATTGATAGAACAGAGCAGGAATGAGAAAGAGCAAATGAGAAAGACAGCGACAGTGGGAATTTAACGCACTAAATTTCCAGAAAGTGGGGATACTATTTATACTGAAACCCCCGGCACCCCAACGGGGGTAAACATGAACAGGCACAGCACAATGCATGCATCCTACCTTAGCAGTGGCGTAGACACCAGTGACAGTCGAATGGATTATAATGATATCGTAATTAAATATCTGTTCAATTTGATGGGATATTTTCACTAGCTTAGTACGCTTTGTATGCGCTTTCTACTTATTACTACTGCAAGCGCCCCCGTCTTGTAGCGTAGGGTTAATATGTTTATGATATTTTATTGAGTGGTGTCGGAAGAATGTCTAATTTAACTACGGAGAAGACAATACCTTTTGAAGAACTATATTAGTATTTTATTTTTTTTAAGGCTAGCACCCCATCTTACCCTCTTTTATCCATCAATCCTAGTTTTTTTTCTTTGTCCAGCAAATGACTACGTTCTCGTTCTAGCAGCCAGTCGTCATCAAGGGTAATTGTGAAAATGGCCATTGTGCGTGCCAGAAGATAGCTTTGGCCATAGAGGACCTGTTGCTTTGATGCTTGACGTCCGTTTTTCCTCCGTTCTTTCACTATCGCTCACCGTGTTATTAGTTTGGCCCCCATTTTTATCCATGCCTCGCTACGTCAAATTAAGGAGGAGGGGAGAAAAAAAAGAAGACTTTTACATTTTTATCAGTCTAATCGATATAACAAAGTTTTGTTCTCTTACTATAGACGTTATTCTTTCCTGTTGTGTTTATACTTCATTGAGGTTTGTGTGTGTGTGCGTGTTTGTGTGTAGGTGTGTGTGCGTGTGTGTGTGTGTGTGTGTAAAACAACCCAAACAACATCACCTAGTTAGACTACATAGATTTTATAGATCAACACCCTAATCGAAAGCACTCATAAGAATTTCTCACATAGCGGAACAAATACATTCTGCAATGTGTGTGCTTTATCGCTGGTGTTGTCGACTGACAATGACTTAAAAATTGAAATAGTAATTTTCCAATCCATATCCCGAAGGTTCTTGTTCTACATCAGATTTATTTTTATTCTTCCTAAATCTAGAAAAATCTGTATCTTTAACTATTGTGTTGTGCAGTACTTATTTTTTAAATATATTATTATACAAAAATTAAATTATAGAATGAATTGATTGTAATTATTTTTTCTTATCAATTGTCGTTACCATTTTAATGCTTAGTTTTGTACATTTTATCGTTATAAATGTTCCTCTATCTTATTTCTTCTTTATTTAATTTAGGTTTTGGACACCGGGACGAAAAAGAGATTATATATATATATATATATATATATATATATATATATATATATATATATATATATATATATATATATATATATATATATATATATATATCCTCATATATATATATATATATATATATATATATATATATATATATATATATATATATATATATATATATATATATATATATATATATATTATATATATATATATATATATATATATCCTCATAATCGACCGCAACAAATTTTTTGTTGTTATAAGCAGAAGAAAAAACAACATGTTTCTCGTCTGTGGCGTAATTTTTGCTTTATAATCAATTGAGAATTCAAATGATTTCACCCAAGTTCCATTAACTCTTATTTAATTCGAGATTCCATTTTAATCGACAGTTTCATGTTAATTTTGCAGAATGGGAATTTTTAGCTTTAGGCAGAGTTTTATTGATTCTTCAACGAGTATTTCACACCCTTCCCTTATTTCAACGCTAACGTCGAAAAAGCAGGAAATTTCGCCCCACCGAATGCCCTTTGAATCGTGTTAAAATACTTCATTCAGAAGTGTTATTGCAAATGTATTGTTCTCGCATCCCAATGGCGAACTAATAACGAATAACACGTTATGGCTTGCATTGTTGATGCTTAAGAATTTTAAATTCTTTTATGTTCTAGTTCATAATTCTTTTATATAAAAAAGTATTAATTCGCTATTAATTTCAATCATTTCAATATTTATTTATTGGCAAAGTGACTTCATAAATATTTTAATTATAGACATTTGTATAATTCTGTTTGTACGTTCGTTCGTTCGTATGCATGTGTGAATGCATAAATCAACACGCACATACATATGCTCTCTCTCTTTCTCTCTCTCTCACTCTCTCTCTCTCTCTCTCTCGCACACACACGCGCGCGCACACACAGTGCATGGGTTCATCTTTATCCGTTTAAGGACGGAAACCGTTTTTCACATTTCACATTTTTACAAATGCAAGTAATATTCTTACCAAAAAAAAAAATTCTCCAAGAATTTCAATATAATCTAAAAGCTAAACTAGAAATAGGTCTAGGCACTCCTGATATACTAATTAAACATGAATCTGATATTTTTTCTTAGTAATATTAATTATACAGAACATTTCTTTAACTGATAATCTAATATGAATTTTCATAGCATTACTATTTTTTGCTCCCTGTTTTGCTGCTCTATCTGCTCATCATTATGTACTATTCCACAATGTGATAGCAGCCAACACATATTTCTATTTATTCCTCTGCTTTTTAAAGAGTGAATTAGATGTTTTATTTCAAATATTATATAATCTCTGTCATGATTTTCATCAGAATGTAATGCATATAATACCGAGTGTGAATCAACACATATGAGAATAACATACAAAACAAGTGGTGTGCTAATTAATGTATGAAGAGACATTAATATAGCCACCAACTCTGCAATGAATACTGATTGATTATTACCTAAGTAAAAAGATTTTATAATGTTAAGGTCTGGAATTACAAATACAAATTGTGCTCCTCCAACTCCCGAAGAAATTGCAGACCCATCGGTATAAACTTTATAATGTCTATAATAATGTTCATTTATATGTTCTCGGGCCTCTTTAGCTATTAAAAAAGGATTTTCATATTCTTAAAATTAGTATAATTAATGTCATATTGTGCGCTTTCATCAGACATTGTTGCACCAAACCAACTCTGCAATGAAATACAATATGAGAAATACATAAAAAAGATTTTATGTGTTTAATTAATCTTTATACAAATACACAATTCTGCCTCCTCCAACATCCGAATAAAAATTGATTATTACCTAAAAAACTTTTTTTTATCTATAATATGTTGGAATTATATGTTCTCGGGCCTCTTTAGCTATCCAAACCCGAAGAAATTTCATTTCTTAAAATTAGTATAATTAATATGTCTCATTTATATGTTCTCGGGCCTCTTTAGCTATATATTCTGTAAAATTATGTTAATGTACGTTTGTACCATTTATAATAATAATAATAAAATAATAATAATAATAATAATAATAAATAATAATAATAATATAATAATAATAATAATAATAATAATAATAATATATAATAAAAATTGTACTCCACCACGCTTTACATAGTCATTACATAAAAATGCATGCCACGCTTTACGTCATTACACCAAAAGAGCATGCGATGTTTTTTAAAACTATTGTAACAACTATGTACACAAATGACAGACAGAAATAGACTATTTACAACTGTGTACATAAATGACAGAAAAGACAGAAATAGAACAGCAAAAACCTATTCACAGCTATTTATATGCCCGGTTAGACCCAGGGAGAAAAGCAGTATAAATATTTACAGCCGTGTATACACTTACGGATCAGACAGAGACAAAAGAGGAGAGAATGGCAGCTGGATACAAATCAGTTTGAATAGTGCAGAGGTGTATTTTGAGGGCTTTTTTGAATGCTTGTGTTGATTGTATGTTGCGGATATGGGAGGGAAGGGAATTCCACTGCTTGGTTGCGGAGTAAGCGAATGCACGTTGGCCGTATGTCTTAGTGCGGGTGACGGGAACCTTGAGTGTGCGAGTGTCAGCAGAAGATCTTAAAGTGCGTGAAGGGGAGTAGACAGACAGTAGATCTGCAAGGTAGGAAGGACAAGAATCTGTGAAGAAGTTGTGACAGAGAACAGAGAGTTTGTACTCTACGCGTGCTTGCACAGGAAGCCAATGAAGGGAATGTAGTAGAGGTGTGATGTGATCACGTTTCTTTGTGCGGAATACTAGTCTAGCTGCTGAGTTCTGAACCTTTTGTAGTTTGTCAATGATGTGTTTTGGGGAGCCAGCGAGGAGAGAGTTGCAATAGTCAAGACGAGAAAGGACGAGAGCGCAGACTAGGGTTTTGGTAGCAGTGACTGTAAGATAGTGGCGAAAGGAGCTGATTTGGCGGATGGCCGTGTATGCAGAGCGACAGACGTCGGAGATGTGGTTGTTGAGGGACAGGTCTCGCTGAGGATGAGAACTGAATGTTTGTTGTCCCTACTGTAAGCGATGTTGGGAGAGGCGAGAGTGAGGAGGAGGTGTTGTGCTTGTGAATGAGGAGGGCTTCGGTTTTATCGTCATTAAGCTTAAGCTTGTTGAGTGTCATCCATGACTTAATGTCTGTGATGCAGTTCTCCAAAGTCTGAACAGTGGAATTAATGAGAGAGGGGGCAGTGGATTTATAAAGTTGTGTATCATCTGCAAATGACTGACACTCAACAGCTTGTTTTCCGAGCAGGAGAAGCAGTGGCTTGGTGTACAGAGTGAATAACACCGGCCCTAAAACGGAACCCTGAGGCACGCCGCACACCAAGTCTGCTATGCTGGAGAAACATCCATCGACAGTGACTGCTTGTGATCTGTCAGAAAGATAATATCTGATATGAGTGGAACCAAGCCAGGACCGAGCAAGAGATTCCAAAGTAGTGTTGAAGAGTGTTAAAGAGAATGTGGTGGTCGACTGTGTCAAAGGCGGCTGAGAGGTCTAATAAGGTGAGAATCAAAATATCTGTTGCTTGCTCGACTGGTGAAGGCAGTTCTGCGTTTTCAGGACCATTGATTGAATCGTCATTTACCCACATGGTTGACTGCATTTGATTTCGAATGGATATGACTCGCTTGTGCATTCATAAGTATGAAGCCTCTGCACTAGTCAAATCCTCACTGAAAGCACACAAGATGGCGGCAATGACTGTGCTTGTCACTCCCAAGATGGTAGCTGCTATTAAATCCAGCAAGAGTGTCTATGCGAAGCACCTTGAGCAAAGAAGAAAAGGGCATAGGAGGTACAGTCGCAGAAAAACAAACTGGCATTGGAAATCCTTATGCAGTCAAAATCATAATCCAAGCAGCCTCGCACAATCAGGTGCAGCAAGTTGCAGGATGCAGGGGATAATGGGATTATGTTTGCCAATGTGCAATCAAGCAATGCACCATGTACCACCTACGCACAGCACCCTGAAAAAAGAGACAACAGAGCTGCTTTGCAGTCCACATCAGATATTCGTAACTTCTTTAAAAAGCCAAGACTTTAAGACTTAATTTTGCAATAGCCCACTGCATAGCATGTACTCCTGTGTTTTGTTCTTTTACTTTGTTAAATAATATCTCTTCATTTATTATTCTACATATAACTTGTATGGGACTGACTTCCCTATATCGTATGCATTTTTATGCATTGGTTTTCAGGCCTCCTTTGAGATATTGCTCTCGGGAGAGGCCATCAAATCCCTGTCACAATTGCTAAAATTCATTTTCGAGCAATACAGACGATAAACCTTAACACTTCAAACCACTGCATCCGCAAAACCTGTCAAACATGCAACTTTCATCTCCGTAGAATAGGCCTTGTCCGCAAATATCTGACCACTGACGCTACTGTCAAACTCATTTCCTCTCTTGTTTTGTCACGCTTAGACTACTGTGACTCTCTCCTGGCTGGACTTCCTTCTTCTTCTGTTTATCTGCTCCAACGTGTTCAGAACTCAGCTGCACGTCTGGTTCTCAAAAAGAAAAAAATCTGATCATATCACTCCCCTTCTACATTCACTCCACTGGCTTCCAGTGTCTCATAGAATTATCTACAAAATCGCTGTTTTCTGTTACAAGTGCGTCCATGGCTTAGCCCCTTCCTACCTCATCCAGAACATTCAATTCTATTAGCCTTCTAGAAATCTTCGTTCTTCCTCTGACACCCTCATGCTTCACATACCCCGCTACAAACTTTCCTCTGTTGGCCGTCGATCTTTCTCAGTGCTTGGCCCTTCAACTTGGAATTCTCTTCCCCACTCTCTTTGCAGCTCTCCAAATATAGCTACTTTCAAATCCAACTTGAAAACTCATCTCTTTCTTAAATGTTTCTGATCTTGCCTCCCATCATCATCGTCGTCATTCCTCCATTTGTTTTGTTTTGTTTTTGGTTTGATTCAGACCACCGCCACCACCCACCCCATCACCCCTCCTCAGCTCTCCCCTCCTCCCTCCCTCCTTCGTATCTTATTCGTTAGCAAATGTCTGATTTTATTTTGTATGAAACTGGATGTTTAGAATGAATGCGTGAGTACTGCGCTTTGAACTGATATTGTTAATTGGGAAAAAGCGCTATATAAATATTATTATTATTATTATTATTATTATTATTATTATTATTATTATTATTATTATTATTATTATTATTATTATTATTACTGCCTGCAATTGTATATTGGCTTGACATTCAAAGCTTCAATTGTTTTGCCGTTACTTTCACCACTGAGCCAGCTTCTATTGTATTGTATTGTATTGTATTGTATTGTATTGTATTGTATTGCGTTGTATGGTAAACGTTAACACTGGACAGCTTCATTTCAACAATATCACTGTTGCCTGTGTTTCAGGAGCAACGGGACTGGGGCTACATCGCCATGGTAATGGACAGATTGTTCCTCTACATCTTCACAACCACCTACGTGGCTGGCACCCTGGCCATCTTCCTGTACGCTCCTTCGCTCTATGACCCCAGGAAGCACATGACCCCCACCGACCCCAACAGTACTTGTCAATATTGACTAACCGCCCGATCCGCTATTCCGTTCCAGTTTAACTTAACGTTCACATGACGACATCACTTTACGTTAATAATCACATGAAAGACGTCATTTTACGTCAAAGTTTCCAACAGGGCGACGTCTTCCTACGTCAATGTCCTCATGGCGAGATCACTTTACGTCCACGACTACATGCATAACGACATCGTTTTACGTCAAAGTCCGCGTGTTTGACGCCATTCTATAACAACTATCATTGTGATTATGAATCAGAACAGTGCTTGTCAGGTCATATGATCCAGGCCAGCGTATTTAACGTCCAATGATTCTTGTTACGTCAGTTTGACAATATCTTCCTTTGCCAGCGTTTCCATGATGACAAGCTGCGTCAAAGTCTTCATCACTATCGATGGGTAGTGGTTATTCGGACCAGTTTCTGGACATAGGCCAGTGGCTACTATAAAGACCAGCTCTATGTTTCTTGCCATGCATTGCTGGATATTCTGGAGGAGACGGATGGTGATGCGTAACTTATGTGTTTGATATTTATTCTCCTTTAACTTTCGCCAGTATTAAGAGTGGGTTTGGTCATCAACAAGTAAACCTACCTTTGTGCTGGGGTTGTATGATTTATAAACTCATTGCAAAGACTGTTGTACGCTTACATGTACATCAGTGTTTGCAGCTCAAGTATATTGGCGATATGTTTAAGAGAAATAACTGCTATTCGGTATACAAACTTTCTGCCTGAACAGCTTCCCACCCCCCTCCCCCTCCCTGGAATTTCAGGAGAGGTCGAAAAACAGACATGTTTGAATATACGTTTGACTAGAGAAAAAAGTGCGGGTTTTCAAGACGACATTGAACATATATATGACATCCTCATCCGCCGTTCATTTACAATAGTGAACCAAGACTGCTGATGTATTTGAATTTAATTCGTGTAAAAAGACAAACGACCTGGCGATGACACAAAATTGGATCTGGCTATAACGAAGTATATTTTTTATAATGTCTGTGATGTATTTTCTCTCTCTCTCAAAATGCTCATTATGTGTATGACGATGTTTACTTAAAAATGCTGATATGTGCATGTGTTTAATGGTCTTTATTTTAAAATGCTGAAGTGTGTTTGTTGGTGTTTTTTTTTTAATGCTGATGTGTGTTTGTTGGTTGTTTTTTTTTTTAATGCTGATGTGTATTTGTTGGAGTTTATTTCAAAATGCTGATATGTGTGTTTAATGGTCTCTATTTTAAAATGCTAATATGTATGTTTAATGGTCTCTATTTTAAAATGCTAATATGTATGTTTAATGGTCTCTAGTTTAAAATGCTAATATGTATGTTTAATGGTCTCTATTTTAAAATGCTGATATGTGTGTTTAATGGTCTCTATTTTAAAATGCTAATATGTATGTTTAATGGTCTCTATTTTAAAAGGCTGATATACGCGTGTTTAATGGTCTCTTTATTTAAAAATGCTGATGTGTGTTTGTTGGTGTTTATTTAAGGCCTACCCCCCCCCTTCCCCTCCTCCAAAAAAAAAAGTCTGTTTACGGTAACATAGGGAAAAAAATAGGGTTGGTAAGTCGGCTTCCTTTTTTATTTTATGTTTTTTTTTACACTTTTCCATCGTGGGTGCGATTTTTTGGGCTTTTTTCAATTTTTTTCCCAGACGATCCCCCAAAAAGTTTATTGTCGGGCCCAAAAATTAGGGTCGGACGGGATACCGTAAACAGATACATATATATATTTTTGGGGGGGATGGTGGGGGGTGTTGGGGGGTGTCTTAAAATGCTGATTTGTGTTTGATGTTACTCATCCTCAGCCAATAGGCGAAGATTAATCTAAATCCATCCATTTACTTTTTTAATCAATCCATCCAGTTAATGTATCCGTGTGCTATTTCCGTCTTGACCATCCGAGTGCTATTGGTGTAATCTTGTGTTTGTTTGTTCGTGTGTTCGCTGGTTTGGTTATTTATTTCATGATATTTCACGTCAGTGATATTTGATCAACTTGATGTTTCTGTGTTGAACTATATGTACATCATGAGTGCAACATAATAATCTCCTTAATAATAATGTGTATTGCTATTGCATAATTAGGTAGCCCAGGTTTGTATAGTGTTGTAGTATGTCTATAAGAGTGATTGAGACTAAAACCTTTCATTAAAGGGCCCCCAAGATCACACATTTTTCAAATTCACAGTGAGTGTTGCACCACCAATAAAACACAAGCCTTAAAAATAAGCTTTGAAATGTACTTTTAAAAAAAAAATCGATGCATTTATTTATTTGTGTGTTAGTTATTAGCATCAAGTCTTTAAAAAAAAACTTCTGCCGAAGAGTCTAGAGTTATTTATTATTTTATTTAATCGTTCTTATATAGCGCTTTACCAGCTCAAGAGCTGCTCAAGGCGCTGGCCGATACAGGATCTAACTCAAGCCGCCCGAGACGCCCACTTTGGCCCGAGTTGGCGCACTTGTTTGTTTACACCTCAAGGAAGAGACGCTTACATTAAAACAAATAAACTTTGCGGTGGGTTTGAGCGACGATTTGCCCATTATATTATCATTTAATGCGACAACAAGGTAATTTCCCAAGTAAACTCATTGTCACAAAAAATAAGCAAACATCTTTCATACCCGGACGTTTATTTCGTTATTTCATTTATGTAATCGTTCTTACATAGCGCTTTCCAGCTCAAGAGCTGCTCAAGGCGCTGGCCGATACAGGATCTAACTCAAACCTCCGCGAGACGCTCACTTGCAGCCTTTGGGCGCCTTGTCTGACGCCCAGACAACTGCATGAGCACAATCCTGGGCGACCGTTTTAAGGGATGGAGAAAGAAAAAAAAAGATATTTCTTTTATATAGCGCAATTACAAGCTCAGAGAGCTTTTCAAGGCGCTGGCCCGTAATTTCCAGCAATCACACAATAGTTTGCTGAACACAGGATTTGAACGCACGTCGCCCGAGACGCACTCACACAAGTCGTGCGCTCTGACCACTGAGCGAAGGAACCTATTCACTTGCTGGGTGTATTTGTGTTGCGCCGGCACTCACCACCCGTGTAGGACTTGAGCGTTAGAGTCTTTACAGTCCATGCGATGGAATGCGTGCGTGCACAGACTAGACCTCGGTTTATACTCTCATCCGAAGGAGTGGCCCTTTAAGCATGGTGTTAAAGGATGTTTGGGTGCTGTGTACGTGTTTTTTCGTTTATTGGTGGCGTCCGTGATATTTATTTTGTTACCACTACCAGTATTACTGCTCATTACCTGACATAAGAGTTCTGCCATACCAACGGTAGATTCTATAAGTAGATTTGGAGAAGAAATTTTTGCATACTGTAGCAATTGATTGAAAATGACATGAATTGTATGTATTGCTATGTACATTGACTTAGCTGTGTTGTCTCTGTGCAGACACACACACATATACTCTATCTGTCTCGCTCTCGCGTTCACACACACATGATTTCGCCCGCAATACCCACGCACGCACGCACACACACATACACACACGCACAAACACACGCACACACATACACGGGAACACACACATACTTGCATACATAAACACACATGCTCACGCACACACACACACGCACACATACACAGACACTATTTCCACCGTTCCCTCTCCATTCCATCCCACACATACGCAGACAAGGAATCCGCCCAAAGAAACAATGTACAAATCGTTTATATGCGATTGTGTTCATGATTTAATGAGACTATTTTATTACATTTGTAATTTTAATTGGTCTATGTTGTGTTGAAGTGCCATCCATGGGAGTGCCGGGGGTTTCTTTATAAATAGTATCCCCACTTTCTGAAAATTTAGTGCTTTAAATTCCCACTGTTGCTGTCTTTCTCCTTTGTTCGTTCTCATTCCTACTCTTTTCTATGAATGTACTATACCATATTCTTCGCTAGACCAGTCACCTACCTTTTATTCTTGAAAACTCTTTTAAAACTTCTTCATTTGTGTATGAGGTCTGTTGTGTCAGCTTGGGAATATTGGACGCTCTCTACCAAATGGTCATTAGGGCTTCCTATGATATTATTACTTAGCAATGTAGGCATTTTATTTGTATGGTTTTTGTTGATATTTTATAATGATGTTTGTATTGTATTTTGTTTTTGTAAACGGGGGTTCAATAAATTAGAATATAGCCTCAGCGTCCCCTGCGTGGGATGCCTTTATTGTAAAGTGACCGCCTGGTAGAGTGCCTTTAGTGTTACCACTAGGATGGTTTCAGCAGATCTTTTATACAGAACAGGGGTAAGTCCTCTTTCAACCAAGTTGTGGTCCTGATTTGGCTCTTTGCAGTCCGCAGGACCTTGTAAGCAATAAATAAATAACTGTGATGAAGTGGTTTTTTTAATGTTATTTTTTATTTTTAAAAAAAATACGTCAATTGTTTACAACGCTGCATTGGTGATGCGGTAGTCCTAGGTATATGTTGTCTGAATTGTAATTAAACAAGTATGGCTACACAAAAAGCGCTGTATTTGTTTATAGTTTATTTGATGTGAACATGATATATGTAGTTCGTTCGTGGTTATTTTGTTTGTATTTTCTTTCATTTATGTTTTACTCACAGTAACAGACATTTGTTGCTAACAGCGCCCGAATCATTTCGTTCCAATGTCGATCTCAAGAAGAAGAAGGAGGAGGAGGAGGAAGTAGTAGGAGAGGAAGCAGTAGGAAGAAGGAGGAGGAGGTGAAAGTAGGAAGAGGAAGCAGGAGGAGAAAGAAGAGAAAGAAGATGAAGGGAGTGGAGGAAAAGATACGCCATTGATCCGTTCTCTCTCTCTCTCTCTCTCTCTCTCTCTCTCTCTCTCTCTCTCTCTCTCTCTCTCTCTCTCTCTCTCTCTCTCTCTCTCTCTCTCTCTCTCTCTCACTCTCTCTCACTCTCACTCTCTTTCTCTCTCTCCCTCTCTTTTTCTCTCCCTCTCTCTCGCTCTCTCTCCCTCGTCCCATTTGCAGTTTATTTACATGGATAGCGTCTTGTCCTTGAGCATTTTGTTGCTATTTAGTATTGTTTACATTTCACCTTTTATGAAGGAATACAAGAATACTATTTGCACAATTATTTAGTCTAATTTAGGTGTGAAGATTCCAAAAGGATTTTGCCCCGTTTTTACTTTCAAATGGGTCTGATTCTCATTGTTTCTCCTTCGTGCGAATCACCTTCTACTTAATCATCTCGTCTTCATTTACGTGGCTAATATGTTGTCCTTGAAAATAAACTTTGAAATCTTTGAATAGTATGTTTTTTGGTCTGCCTCCAGGGTAGAATACTGTTTGCTCAAAGATTTTTAGGCTAATATCTGCAAAGCGCAAAAGGCTAAGCAGTCCCGCATACACATTGAAGAAGGAAAAGGAGCCGAGAAAACAGCCCCAAATCTGAGCAATGCATACAGTGTGCAAACAAAATCTGTTAGACTAACGTCTTCAGCAGCTTGCCAACATTCCTTCTTTTTCCTTTCTTCCGAATGGTCTGAAATTGCTGCTATTAGGACAAATTGGGCGAAAGACGAGAGGAAAAGTGTTCTGCTTTCAACAAATGTTTTCTCTCGGAAATCTCCGTTCCACCCAAAAGGGGGGAAAAGCTGTCACATCTGTCCGTCCATTTAGTTTTATCTGCAAATGGTCACAGCTCCCAGTTAGATTTAGTTTATTTAGGAGAGTCTTTTACGTGGTACAACGCTGTAGAACAATAAAATAAAAAAAAGCGTTTGTTTCCAAGTACATAATGAAATAACGCTATAATTTAAGACTTTAGCTTGCAGAATGGGAACCTTTGGACAACTCAGAGCAGAAAAAATTGTTGGGTCGCATAATATTATTGTGCTACATGCCTCTGTCTCCTAATACTAAGAACAACCCCATTAGTTTTCAGATCTATACAAAATATTTGTTAGAATATTTATTGACCGATTGAACAAGGGTTACGCGTAAAACGAACGATTGAGAATCGTGGTATTAGATTGAAGAGTGATAGAAACTCTGTAACTTCAGCCAGAAAGCTACCATCTTTGTTACAATGTTACAACGCGTACAGGTGCACGGTCATGTGGCGTGCTTATAGTGACGAAAAAACAGAAGAATAGGTTACAGAAGAAGAAATAGAAGTAGAAACATCATCATCATCATCATCATCATCAACAACAACAACAAAAACAACAAGAGACTCAAGAAGAAGAAGAAGAAGAGGTTCAAGAAGAACGTTTGAAAGAAGGCATATGCAATATTTCTGTATTGTACGCCCTTCCATGAAGCAGTAATCGTACTCCAAACAGAAGTGTGTTGTTATTATCCATTTTCTGGCGATTGTTTTCTTTGATCGTTAGTTCCTGACAAGTAGCCTTGTTTGGAGGCAGGAAGCATGAACAACGGTGAAAATAACCTGCACCCTCCAATTATATTTCCTTATAATCTCAGCGCTGCAAGAGAAAGGGGAGAATAATATGCTAACTGCCTTGGTATCAAGTGATCAAATCCAGTAGCAAACAATACTAAGAATCCTATCCTATCCTATCCCGTAACTCAAAGGTCGTTTGGGCACCACAGATATGATGCTCGTTTAACCAGCGTACTCCATCTTTCTAGGTCTTCAGCAACCCTCATGGCTTCGCTCAGTATCAAGCCAATCCATTCTCGAATGTTGTCCTCCCACCTCTTTTTCTGTCTCCCTTAAAACGGTGTATCTTTTGGCGTCAAGACAAATCAGACTAGTTTTGGCCTGTCGCTACTGTATTTTGTCTTCTGAATATAGCTACTCATTTCCCCCATAATTTTCACTCTTGTCTTTTCTTTATGCAGAACGAGTCCTTTCGAAAGATATGTGCTCATTATCATAATCATCCTCACCACATCACATTATGCAAGATTTGAAGGCGGTGATTGTTTGAAACATTAATATTTCCTTCCTGATGATATCTTCTGGCATACAATAAATTGTAATGTGTGATTCCATGCCATCTTCATCATGTGGTCCTGATTCGGCTCTTTGCAGTCCGCTGGACATTATAAACAATGACTAACTAAACTAAACGAATCTTCTATTATCTTCACCTTCATCCCTCTCCACTCACCCTTTCCAACTTGGACTGCCGTACTTCTGTTCGCAATCTCACGCCTTGAGAACCTCATTGAACTATAAGAACGTTAAATAAGAACAATCCACATTCCCTTGTTTATGTAATTTAATATGATAGTGGTTTTTTTTTTCACATTTTCTCAGCCAGTCTAATCTCGCTAACTCTCGTTTCAAATTCCTGTCCCCGTCGCCAAGGAGAAGTCTGAGGCTCAGATTTTTGCCTCCCAACTAAAATCTCTTTTATTCTGGAAAATTTCATCAATATTGCCAACACATCACGGAGCAACCTCAGGCAGGCGACCCCTTGACATCTCACGTTCTTGTCCACAAGCTTTCGATCCCATTCCACTTTCTCCTACATTTTTTAACACTTTTTTTCCCTTTCTTGCCCTTTTCTTCGTTTCGTCATCTTTCTTCTTCTGTGTCTCTCGCCATAGTTCTGTCGCCGACCTCGAATATTATCCTTGTTCTTCTTCCACTCGTTGTGTTTGTTGCATTGTATATTTTGTACAGGAATTTTAATGCTTTTCTAAATGGCAATTTTCTTTTAAAACTTGTACATAAGTCTCCCTTTTCCAGCTATACCCACAGTGACATAAAGATGTTTTAGCACTCTTTGACTTCAAAGTTTTATGGACTTTAGGATATTCTACTCTACAGATACTTCTTCCCCATCGCACAACATGTCTGCTACATTCTTTAGAGGTTAGAACCCTGTCGAACATCGTTTTGTTTAAAAAAAATAATTTTACATTTTTAACATTGATCTAGTTCGTTTTCTTTCTTTCCCTCTTTCGTTTTTTTCTAACCTTTTTTAGATTTTACATTTTAGTTGTTTTTTTTTAAATTCATTCTTGTTTGCACCTTCTTTCTTTCTCGCTTCAACTTTCTTCTTTAGTGTCTGTATTAGCTCTGTCACGTCAGCTGCTTTCACTGTATCTCTCGACACATATTTCTTTTTCATCAGGCATGACACCTGCCATGTGTTTAAGACACGATGACTAGTCGGGCGATGTTTTCTTTCTGTCCGTCTGTCGTTCTCTTCTTGATCTTTCTTCTTCAGTGTCTGCATCGCTGTCGCCGAGACGGGACGGATCAGTTCTACGTTTTTTTTCGACATCACCCTTCTTCGTTTGCCCTGAGGGGCTATGTCCTTAAGGCCACGCTGTTGCCGCAAGAAATCTGCAGTGTCTGAGTTCGATCCCACTCCATCCTTTTCCCAACATCTTTCTTTTTTGTATTTCCAGCCTATCGGAAAATATTTTGAAATAGTCGAGTGAAATTAGAACAAGCCATATGCCGGTCTGTCGTTCGGTCAGTCCGTGGGAAACCCTATCTCAAAAACCACTGAACGGATTTGATCAAACTTCATAAAAACATTGCCAAGGGCCTGTTTCCATCCGAATGTCCCTGCTACGGACTATCATTCGCCTGTAAACCTTGTACCTGTCAACGGCCGCCAGGATTGTCACCCGCAGCAAGAAGACCGACCATATCACTCCGGTTCTCCGACAACTTCATTGGCTACCAGTCAAGAAGAGAATTGACCACAAAGTCCTCTCCTTGTGCTACAAGTGTGTCCATGACCCCACCTCTCCCCGGTACTTGAGAGACATTGTCCCTACCCACCAACCCTCAAGGCGCCTTCGCTCCTCTTCCCAGTTTATGTTGTCCGTTCCAAGTGTGGATGGTCACAGGAAGAGGCGCTTGGGTCACCGCTCCTTCTCCCACTGTGGCCCAGCATTGTGGAACACTCTCCCCCAGGACTTGAGAGTCATAGAGTCACTGGACTCTTTCAAGAGGCGTCTGAAGACGTATCTTTTGTGACTAATTTTGAGTGTATACATAGAGAAGTTCTTCTTTTTTTTCTTTTTTTTTCTTTTTTTCACCCTTTTTCCCCACCCCCCTGCGCCCTGAGCATGCTGCCAGCATGGATATGTGCGCCATACAAGTGGACATCATCATCATCATCATCATCATCATCAACGTCTTAGCCAACTGAATGGGGTTTCTCCAAAGGCCAAGTTTTATCTCTTTTCATGGAAAAGTGTTACCACATCACAGTCTTTTCAAGGTACCAGCTTTATTCCTCTAGATTAATTAACCTGCCTCCCGTGCCATCGTATTTGCTTTTCCGCGAAGGTCAAGTTCATTGCAGTCATTTGGTAGTTAAACACGTTTTTCTTAATAATTCAAAAACGGCTGAATCGATTTTATTGAATTTTTGGTAAACAAGTTCTTGAAATCATGGGTCATCCTTCAGTATCCGTCCGGTTGTCGGTCAGTCAGTTAGGCGGTCGGTGCGTCGCTCCGAATGTCACTTTTTTGTTTAAACCACACCTTTCTTGGCCTAATCTTATGAATAAGTGAACGGAAATTCATCATTTTTAACTTTGCGGTGACTTTAATTACTGTTAAACATGTTAAATCATTCGTACTATTTCAAAGGTCAAGGTCACTGAGCTCCGCCATTTTCTGCACACGTTTTGAGCGGTTTCCAAACATTGGCTAAGCCGATTTTAGTAAGTTTTTGTTTACAGATAGTTCAGATAGTGCCTTATCATTTCGTGTTTTCATTTTGCCGATAAAGCCCAGTCACAACATCGCCAATGAAATCAACGCGTCTTTTGGAAGTGCTTGTTCTTCAGCTATGTATGTATCTGGAAATGCGTTTGAATAGCTTGCCGTCTTGTTAAAGATTTATTTCTGTTTTTTTTTATTTTATGAAACATTTTTCTTAAATAAAATTTAAATTCTCAAGTCTCGTTTTTCTGTCATACGCGCAGACTTTAATCTTCCCGTTTCGTGTCTTTCTCTAAGACACCATTACATTGACAAGATAAGATGCGTATTTGATCTTTCATCTCAGCCTCTCTGTCACAAACTTTTAAGCAACGCGGAGGACTGAGGCATGCTTTAGAAATGCTTTTGAGCATCAGACTAAGCTTTGTAGTGCTTATAAATGACCCGCCACGAGAGAGAGAGAGAGAGAAAGAGAGAGAGAGAGAGAGAAAGAGAGAGAGAGAGAGAGAGAGAGAGAGAGAGAGAGAGAGAGAGAGAGAGAGAGAGAGAGAGAGAGAGAGAGACGAACGAACCAAACTTTTTTTCTGAAGGCACTGGCCCTTAGAAAAGGGTCACAATACCATACATGGAAAATAATAAAAGCAAAACCGCATGCAAATAGAACAATTATCAAAAGTCCAAGGTCATGGCGACGATGACAACCATCAGCGTCTCCTGTTCCTGAAAATGAGTGTCATAATTACAATAACTTAATGTTTACATACAATGCTCTACAAAATATGGTCGATATACTTTTGTCTTTGACGCTATGCGTAGAAAACATAGAAAGCCAATTTGCGAATCTGCTATGTGGATCCATTACGTAATACCGTAATGTAATGTTGGCTAATGCCGAGTAAGTATTTCATCCTAATATCTTTGTAGAAACGACAGTGATGAATAAAATGAGCTTCATTTTTAGTTTCATTACATATAATGCACAAAGTATTAGCATTGTCATAAATAGATCCCTTAATAGATGACCCATTAATAGGTAGTACACCGATGCGAAGTTTAACAAGACCGTCTCTAAAGCATCTGATACCCCCAAAATCAAAAAATTCTTTACATATAAAATCTGACTTGAATAAACTGTATGCTCAATAAATATCTTTCTGTCTCACTAAGCAGTTCCATTCTTTTACATACTGGTCCATCATTCTCTGTTTCAACATTGAAACAAAAGTAGATTCACATCCAGCGCCCTGGTTATAATCCACGCATGTCCAAACCCTAGTTTAAACAAAGTGTGTTTTACTAGTGTTGCCCAGCATGCTTTGCCTCTATCGTCCATACTTAACAGCATGTAATAAGCCTATTTTGGTAGTCTTGATCCATCCATTTGCAGCAACTTTAACCAGTATTTGATGCATCGAACTGCACTATTGATTTACAAGGGGTATGTCACAATAGGCTAGTTTAGACTCTGCACTAAGGCTCCTCGCCTTAAACATTCATCCTGCTTTGGCCTTTGTATCTTAAAGTCGATGCCTAGCAGACGACACAAGTCAGGACTGTTCTAAGCATAGGTAGGGAAAACTCTTCGCTACGGTAGGCCAAGTCATAATCCAGCTGACCTATACCCAGAACCCACAAGGGCGCTTAGACTCACGAGATTATGCGCGCTTTGGCTGACCACAAGGTTAGGTAGAGCATTCTTTGTCTAACTCTCACCCGAGAAGGAAGCACACGTTGAAAGCTCTCTCAGAAGATTACACAGGTAACGGGTGAAATTCATTCATCGCAGTATAGCCATAGCCTGACATTGTCAAAAAGGTAAATGATCAATCTTTTGTTCCATCGCGATTATTGATATTATTATTGGATCATGTTTGTGAAGTCTTGCTATGTTTTATAATTGTGAATGTTAGTAAAACTTTGCTTGACCACGTGGCTGACACACGCGACCGGTTTCGACACCATGAGGTAGCCCCACTGTTGTTTCTCACATTGATAGTCTTGCAGACCAGTGGCTGTACAGAGAAGGTGTATATTATTAATGACTTCTCCCTGTGTTTAGTTTAGCCATTGGACAAAACGATGACCTGCTCACAGTGGTGAAGAAACGGAAACTCCGATGGTATGGCCACGTCACCAGATCATAAGGCCTTTCAAAGACCATTCTGCAAGGCACAATGCAAGGAGGTAGAAGAAGAGGGAGACCGAAAAAGAGGTGGGAGGACAACATTCGAGAATGGACTGGTTTGACACAGAGCGAAGCCATCAGGGCTGCTGAGGACAGAGAAAGAAGGAGTATGCTGGTTAAACGATCATCTGTGGTGCCCCTACGACCTCCGGGTTACGGGACAGGATAGGATAGGATAGGATATGTATAGGAATTATGTTGGAGATTCCAGTGGGCCACGGACTTGGAAGGATGTTCGTCTCTTATCTGTATAAGTGGACCCGATTTCACTGAGGGCTGTTTCTGCCAACAGTGAGACGCTCTGCAAACCCTTTGTAAACAAGGCATTGCAGAAACTCGTCTTATGTTTTGCAGACGAGCAGGCTTGGTCAAAGGCAGGAGATAGACCACTGAGAGTCAACCCTGACATTCGGCCTGCACTTGAGCATCGAGCACTGCGCTACGATAGCTCAGTAGTCATCATAGGAGACCAAGCGACAACAGCACCGCACCTCAACGGTAAACGATCAGAAGAAGTGCACAAACACTGATCTATAAGGGCTGTGCGATAGTCCACTCTTCCTGAAAACGAACATTAGGCAAAACAAGAACAAAGCCCAGTGATGAGACAGTAGCAAATATCGAGAACAGTAGCAGAATAGATCCATCAATGATCAACCCATTCTACGAACCACTCGCAGTGAACTTTGGACTGTTAAGTTAATCATAGCTGTATTACGTTTTGGACATTTAAGTTAATATAGTGATTAGAGAATTAGATATAGAGTAGAGGAAATAAATGTGTGATATTTAGATATACTGTTAACAAGTGGCTGGACTACCAATGTTTCATAGCCTTGCGAGAGCTAGTGTGTCAGTGAATCTATTACACTTTTCTCCCTATCTCTTTAGGATACTCAACAGTGAGCCCCGCGGTAGGCAGGATACAATTGGCCATTTTCGCTGCCCAACTTTGCAGTGCATAAGGATTGCTCTGGTGGTTCAGTGTTGATTTAGGTCCCTACAACCTTCCCTGGGATGGTTATCCCCGTCTGCCTGTACACACTCTTGTCTAGGGAAATTTGTAATCTGCAACATTGTAAGTAAGATTTTCAGAAGCAGTACGTGAGTTACAATCCCCACATTAGAGAAGATGAAAATCCGTATATTTATCAAAAATGTCTAAAAGGCAATTTGTCTAGCATTTCAATACCATACCCATGTAGTGTATGATTCCAGAACTTGGAGTCAATTGGCGGTAAGTACGAGCATACTAATGTATGTTTTTACAAAATATAACATTATCTTGTTAATCTCTAATATTATTACATTATCAACATCACAATGAACGCTGCTGACAAAAGGCAACAAGTGTCGCTTTATAAGAACAGTTATTCCTCCAGTCTTATATGATGAGATACTTTTTTTTTACCATCAAGGGTCGTAAAGAAATTAAAACTTTTAAATATCGCCCTGTATAAGGAAGACCCTATCAGGTGATTTTCTGTTAGACACACAATGTCGTAAGCGTCAATGTCTATCAAGAATTCCCCATCGTTTAATTTGGAAAATAGTCCTTCAACATTATAGTTTAAAAATGAGATCTGTTTCAGGCTGCTGAGGTCTTGCCCGTCTACACTGCCGTCACCATCTGTCAACACTGCCTGTTGTGTGTTACCCGAGGTCCGGTTGTGTCCCTAGGAGAGGAGAGAGAGAGAGAGGGGGGAGAGAGAGAAAGGGGGGGAGGGGGAAGAGAGAAAGAGAGAGACTCAGATTCAGACATACCTTATTCACAACAAGGATACAGATTTTAGACTGGAACCTAACCTTACAATCGTTCCTCGTATCTTCCACACTCACATTCTGCCAATTCAGTCAAATATGCCAACAACAAGACAAACAACAATAATAACACGAAGAAACAAATAACTATAAGAACTGTTAAGCAGCGTATAAAAAAGATCTATGACTATCAATAGTGATATTGCAATTACACAATACATAACAAACAACGCAATGTATATGAAATAATCAGGTGGTACAATTACGCATACATTTTACGAGGCATCAAATGCAGATCAAATAATTTAGTTATGTAGCCCATTGCGAAACAGTAAAAGTAGTTTTTTTATTTTAAAAAATCAGTGGTTACGTCATTTTAAGGTAATGTTGCCTTAAGTACCTGTGAATGAAGGAAGTGTGGTATACGATCTAATATTTAAATGAAAAGAGTTCCAGATTAGAGGTTCTGAGAATGCAAAACTATTCTTAAACAGGTCAATTCGTGTTCGAGGCTTGGACACGTAACGTTCTGTCGCAGCAATTAATAGATTGTTTAAATAAGGTGGTGTAAGGCCATGTTGTACTTTAAACAAAAGGTTCAAACAGTTGAATGATATGCACTTCTCCTGCATCACACCATACTGATGGCGCATAATTGAGACGTGAAAGGCAATGGGACGTGAAAAAAAAAGGTCTCGCATCAGGACTGACAAAATGTGTTAATTTACCTAAGAGGTACATATTTTTAGAGACAAGTTTGCAAACGTAAGCTACATGTTTATGCCATCTAAGTTTATAACTCCAAGCACGCGGTGTGTTTTAACTTGTTCAACAGCATTGGTTCCAGCAATGAGGTCAAGGCAGACCGGCGTTTTCTTATGTTTTTGTCTGCACGTTATTACCATGTCTTATTTGGATGTAGAAACATTTTGTTATTATTGCGTCCGCTGGACCTAAAGCAACAATAAATCAATCAATCAATGTTATTATTGCACCATAGTGCAACGTTAATTGCATCTTGAAGATCTGACTGAATTTTGCTTTAGGTTATGAGAAGACGTAAAGATAGAGCGGTCATCAGCAAAGATATCAAAGGATACAGAACTTGCAGATATATGAAGGGGCATGTCATTTATAAACAGGCAAAATAGTAACGGATCTAGGACAGATCCTTGGGGTACACCAGTTGTGGTACTATCTAAGCAAGAGTAAGTCCCATTCAAGTACACTTGTTGCTTCCTATCAGTCAGAAACGACTGAAGAAGGTTGACTGTACGATCGTTTTGCGTGTACAATATAAGATTATCTACAAAGATTCTATGATTAACATTGTCAAATGCCTTTCTGAAGATCAAGAAAACAGCTCCCACGATTTTGGGATTGATTAATAGACGATAGCCATGAATCACACATATATGTCAGGGCAGTGCGGAACGAGTGAAATTTACGAAATCCAGATTGAAAGGATACACCAGTTTATGTTATTCAATAAACTAAATAACATTAATATTAATATGTTTTTTAAAGAGGTTTAGACACTACCGACAACATGGATACTGGACAGAAGTTGTTGATGTCACAAAGATCTTTCCCTTTCGGTACGGAAATTTCTTTTGCAGATTTCCAGATATCTGGAAAAACGGCTGACCTAATACTTAAGTTATATACGTGAGTTAATGAATCAATTATGTATGGAAATGAAAGTTTGACAAAGGAAGTAGTGACACTATCGAGACCGGTGGATGTTTTTTTTTAATGATGAGATATTTTGCCCAACTTCTTGCACTGTAATTTCAGGTATGACACAGCAATCGTCTAATTTTAGTCTACGATTACAAAATTGTGTAAGAAGAGAGTAATCATGTTTAGTGTGATTATCAACAGAGAGAGAGAGAGAGAGAGAGAGAGAGAGAGAGAGAGAGAGAGAGAGAGAGAGAGAGAGAGAGAGAGAGAGAGAGAGAGAGTCAAACTAATAAAAATAGTCTTGCTGTTTCTTCTCCCTTCCCCACTATAAGTCTCCCTGTTTCCTCTCTCCTCCCCAATATAAAGATCTAAATATAGTAAGCTTAAGTAAATATTTGGATTATTCAGAGCGGTCAATATCAGATTGGTCAGCATTTTGAGTTTTACTTCTTTGGCAAACATTCTGTGCATTGTTCTAAGCATGGAGATGTAACGCTAAAATGTACTTCTACAATAATATTCTGCTTTTTCCAATGAAAATCGCGATATTTGCAAAAATTCGAGCACTCGAGAAGGAAAACGTAGGCAACAGAAACACAAGCTGGAAGAACTCACTTGAAGAAGAAGAACAATGACAACTACAAGGAGCATAAGGACGACGAAGGATAAAAATACAATGAAAATTATCACCGCTAAATAGTGCCGAATAAGGTCATACGGAGTAAACCATCATACAGTCTACATACAGCATAAAACAGGGTGACACAGTCGGGAAGAGACATAGCTGCGGTAACATTACATAATCGGAGTCAATTTGATTTTGGATATTTCGACCGAGTCAAGAGACAGCGATCATCTTGTCACTCAATCTAAAACAGTCATACAAGGTTCTGATAATCATTGTGATGGAAGCGTTTTGAATATAGACATCTTGAAAGTTTCATTCATCCGTCTGCGTCTAGCGTCTTCCTTTAAGATTTGTTGAAGAGAAGGCATTGGCAGAGCCTGAAAGGAAAAAAATATAATATATAAAAGAAGAGGGAAAGAAAGATGGTAAAGATATATATGTACATGTAACGGGCACGCGCTGACAGAATGAGGGATAGAGGAGAGAAAGCAACGACAACACTAGGAGGCAAAAATTGGGTTATCTTGTCGGTCATCGATACAAGAATTGATCCCTGACCGCCGGGAGTATGTCGGAGAGGGCCGAGGGGACAGACAGCAGAAGACAGCACTTGCCGTCTTGTAGCTTGGGCCTTTCAGGGCCTCAGAACTTGAGCTAGCACTGCGGCCCAGTGCAGCTAAGCAAAGGACCACTACTAGAAAGGATGGGAGATGCAGGCGCGAGATTGAGCGCGCCGGACAAGCCGTGATTTCTACTTCAGGGGCCGACGGCTGTTCTGTAGTTTAGCAATATCTTACACCAACTGTTTTCAAGTTTGGGCTGGCGCTCGCTAAGGGAGATACCAAGGAACTTTCTGTTTAGATTTCCTTCTTCCTTGTTTTTGTTTTTCTGTGAGTGTGGGTTTTTTCTTTCTCTTTCCTCTTTTTTTTCTGGTCTTTCTTTATCACTTTCTTTCTTTTCTTTCTTTCGATTTTTTCCCCTATATCATGATCAAGAGAAAGAGGAAGAAGAAGAAGAAAAAGAAGAAGAAGAAGAAGAAGAAGAAGAAGAAGAAGAAGAAGAAGAAGAAGAAGATGTAGATAATAATAATAATAATAATAATAATAATAATAATAATAATAATAATAATAATAATAATAATAATAATAATAATAATAATATTATCACTCGCTTTTTCTTCAGTCGAACTCTAAGATTGGCGACCTGCAGAAAGCAGAATAAAAATAAATTTTCATTTTTGAATGTTTAGATCGAGTGAATCCAATACCATTATTGAAGGGAGGGAAGAAACAAGAGTACCCGGAGAAAACACTCGGTGTCCTTTAAAGTCTGGTATTTAAATCACGAACGCTTGTCTCACGCGGGGTTCAAATTCGCGATCTTCGGCATAGTAAACCAGTACCCAAAGAAGAAAAAGAAGGAAGAAGAGGAGGAGAAGGAGAAGACAAAGAAGACGAAGAAGAGGAAGAAGAAGAAGAAGAAGAAGAAGAAGATGATGATGATGATGATGATGATGATGATGATGATGATGATGATGACGATGATGATGATGATGATGATGATGATGACGATGATGATGATGATGATGATGATGATGATGATGATGAGAAGGAGAAGACAAAGAAGACGACGACGACGAAGAAGAAGAAGAAGAAGAAGAAGAAGAAGAAGAAGAAGATGATGTTGATGATGATGATGATGATGATGATGATGATGATGATGATGATGATGATGATGATGATGATGGTGATGATGATGATGATGAAGAAGAAGAAGCAGTTGCCGTCTTGCAGCTGCAAAGTTAAAATTCATTCAAATGGTTAATTGCTCTCTCTCTCTGTCTCTCTCTCTGTCTCTCTCTCTGTCTCTCTCTCTCTCTCTCTCTCTCTCTCTCTCTCTCTCTCTCTCTCTCTCTCTCCATTTGTACAGTCTTAAAGTTTATGTTGACAGGTTGTTTTCTACCCCTGTACCAAGGTCTGTAAGGTTAACTTGGCTAATTCCATTATTCAGTTGTAAACGATTAAGAAGCAGCACGTACAGCCCACATACCATGATGGGCTTAGGCGCAATTACCTTTCTGTTTTCACCCTTCTCAATTCACACTTACCATAGACCCAGACTGCAATATATCAGAGACATATGATCATAAGCCTCAATCAGACAGGCTTGGGCTTGATAGATCCCTGACATTCAGGAATGATCACGCTGCAGTAATTAACTTAGTCTGTAAAAATAGTACACTTTGGAAATAGTATGTACTTCATGAAAATAATTGCTTTATAGCTTTTATTCTGTTTTTTGTTTGGTTTTATTACTGTCATATAGACCACAATCTATATATATAAATTGCTTAGCCGGAAGTCCTTCTTCGCCTCTACTGTAAAGTTTGTCCGGTATGGACGCTGATCTGGGCAGGTGCTGGGCGCTGCGGATCGGTCTGCTGTGCGCTCAAAACCCGCGAAATCGTTATAGCCGACATTTCCTTACCGAACGTTTAACCGTTTCTGAGATAAATAAATAAACAAAATGTCCTCAAACTGCAATAGCCTCATTCAACGCGCGGCTTCGATTCAACCCATGTCAAGAACCTGCCGTTCCGTAATACCGCAAATTTTGTTTTATTTCCATTCAAAACACTTTTGCACTCATGTCACCAATCTTACAAAATTTTGTGTTTAACTAATTAAATCTGATTAATTAAAAATCGAATCGAGGTTTCAGCATGTTTTCCCATATAGACCAAAAAATTTATGGTCTTTATACGAAGCCTTGGTACTTAGTAAGACATTCGCCTACCGTGCAGGCAACCCAAGTTCAAATCTCCCGCGGGCCATGTTTTTTTTTTGTTATTTATTTTACACTACAATATGGATATTTTTCTTTTTAATTTAGGCTTTTTACTTTTAACTTATTTATTATTATTATTATTATTATTATTATTATTATTATTATTATTATTATTATTATTATTATTATTATTAAACTAATAATAATAATAATAATAATTATTATTATTATTATTATAATTATAATATCTTATATCAAATTTTATTTTAAAACCTTGGTGTTTTTTATGATTTCTATTTGTATTATTCTATATTCATTTTTATTATTATTATTATTATTATTATTATTATTATTATTATTATTATTATTATTATTATTATTATTATTATTATTATTATTATTATTACCAAGGCGCTTTAAATTCCCACTGTCGCTGTCTTCCTCATTTGCTCTTTCCCATTCCTGATCTGTCCTATCACTCTGCTATACTATCTTCTTCTTCGCTAGATCAATGACCTACCTTTTTTCTTGAAAACTCTTCCTGGACAAGACTCCTTGTTTGTGTATGAGGTCTGTTGGATCAGCTTGGGAGTGTTGGACGCTTTCTGCCGGGTGGTCACTAGGGCTTCCTATGATTGTATTATTTAGCACTATAGGCATTTTATATGTATGTGTTTTGTTGATGATTTATAATGATGTTTGTATTCTATTTTGTTTTTGTAACCGGGGGTTCGAGTAGTTGGGGAATGCCTCAGCCGTCCCCTGCGTGGGATGTCTTTATTGTAAAGTGACTGGCCGGTGGAGGGCATTCAATTTTCCCACTAGGGTTGTTTCGGCAGATCTTTTATGCGGATTGGGGGTTGTCCGGTCCTGATTTGGCTCGGAAGAGTCCGCTGGACCTAAAGCAACAATCAATCAATCAATCATTACCAAGGATCGGGATGGGGTGGTACATGTAGGTAAAAGGAGGCTACGGGTAGGTAGGCATCATGGGGGGGGACGGGGAGATATCAGGGGGGGGGGGGCTATGGTGAGGTATCAAGGGGGATATGGGGAGGTATCATCGTCCAAATGAAACTCGCAGACAACAGTTGTCTCTCTGTCTACATTTTAAACAGCAACCTGTGTACCCTGGCTTGCCAGGGTACAAAAACCACTAGTGTATTATATTTGTACCGCTGTAAATTATTTTATCTTAATTTTTTTAATATGCTGCCTCGTGTTCTTACCTTAGTGTTACAGTTTACAGTTTAGCAAGTAAGCTTACATCTTGCCTTTAGTACCCACGTTTATCTCCGTGTTTTTAATTGATATTTTAAAATCATGTTATAACGTTAGCCAGCGCTTGTTTGAATGTACGCATGCTTGGGATCGCTTTGATCAGGCTGTTAGAATAGCGCTTTATAAAATTAATAATAGTAGTAATAAACGCTTTTTTCGAATTATTATTACTATTATTATAAATAGTACCTAGTTTTTTTTTGGTTATTGTCACACATAATATCAAAGTCTAGGAGATCATTGACTGCTGTATACCCCATTCCATGAAAATAGTACTTGTTGGACATGGTACTTCATGACAATAGCTGAGCTTTTAAGTTCTTGGTCACACATAATGTCAAAGATCAGAAAGAAATGAATGTGTCAAACCCAAAGGGCCACTAGGTAATCCGTGGCACAATAGATTGCTATTTGGCATGCCTAGCATCCTTAACTCTCTCTCTCTCTCTCTCTCTCTCTCTCTCTCTCTCTCTCTTTCTCTCTTTCTCTCTCTCTCTCCCCTTTCTCTCTTTCTCTCTCTCAGAGCTTGTCGTGTTCCTAAAAACAGCAAGCACCTAGTAGTATGCAATGGTACAGAGAGTGCCCCTTCCTGGAGCTAATACTATTCCAATCAGTCAAAAATCACCACTACTGCAACCTGCCTTCGGACGTAAAAAAACGCTCTCTCTATCTTTTTCCCCTCTTTCTCCTAGCAACACAGCCAACGATTGTGCCCTGATCCTGATTTGGCTCGGAAGAGTCCGCTGGACTTAAAGCAATAACCATGTAATGTAATGTAACGATTGTGCCTCCTTCAAGGTTTACCCCTATCTCTTCTAGCATTGCACAACGACATCATTCTAAGTGAAAAACAACATACGTCCCTACACAAAACAAACACACAGAATCTTTCAAAGACAACTATTTTTTAACTGTAAAACACACACATACACAAAAAACAACAACAAAAAAAACCCAAAGAAACCAAAATGAAATAATGTTCTGAGTTACGCGAGGTATCGATCAAAGTCTGTATAATTGTAGTATACGTTGTCGTCGTGTCTTTGCTAAAAAAAACACTTTACTCGTAAGGTAGTCTGCCTAGTAAATAGCGTAACTGATTGTTTATGCTATAGCAATTTTTTTTATAATAAAGATACACATAATAATGCTTTCGTAACGCACGAGTCGACAAAACAATTCGAGCTATTTTTTTGAGGCGCGCAAAGCTAAAGTTGTGATTATTATTAAAAGACGAATATTTTTTTTAATCTTTCTTATATAGCGCTTTTCCAGCTCAAGAGCTGCTCAAGGCGCTGGCCGATACAGGATCTAACTCAAGCCGCCCGAGACGCCCACCCGCAGCTTCTGGGCGCATGGTCTGACGCCCGGACAACTGAGCACAATCCTGGGCAGCCAGGGATGGGGAGAAGGACCTAGGTGCATGCTGGGTGTTTTCTTGTCACCGGCACTCACCCGTCTAGGACATGAGCGTCAGGATCTTTAAAGTCCGTTATGATGGAATGTATGCGACACAGACTAGACCTCGGTTTATACTCTCATCCGAAGGAGTAGGAAAACAGGAGTAAAGTGTCTTTCCCAGGGACACAACACAATGGCCCGGCCAGGGCTCGAACCCGGGACCTTCCGATCCGCAAGCCGAAGCACTACCATTAGACCACAGTGCCTAATAAAAGCTAGACACACACACGAGAAGGTAAAAAGCAAAATGTTGAAAGCAGACGGTAACTTAAATGCATTATTTAGATGCAACCAGCTTTTTGTGTCTGTTTTGGTGATATGGCATGAGTCTTACCAGTCCAGTAAATAAATATGCAGCATGCATTAGATACGGACAGGCATCTCTTAATCTTCGTTCATCATCTTCTCATTATGTCCTCCACCCAACTGCATCCAATGGCACGATCCGGGCAGGAAGTTGGGGAACCAACCAGTGGCCGTGAAGAGACCTCAGTTTCGCGTCTCATTGCCCAGGCCTGCAGGTTGGGTGGAAAAAAACAAAACCACCCCCCCCACCCCCCACCCAAAAAAAAAAACCCAAAACAAAGAAGAGAAAACAACAACAATGTACGGCTGAAAGATGATGATAGGTCTCGTGGAAGTTTTCACTACCTCACTTATTATGGACTTGCTCGATTTGTTTGACTCTTCAGTCACGGTATGCTGGATAGATCCATCACACTTAGTCCAAGACTGTAGGGGAGCCTGATGATGATGATGACGATAGTTATGATGAATGATGACGACGACACGACGGCGGCTACGACGACGACGACGATGGTGAGGATGACGACGACGATGATGATGATGATGATGATGATGATGATGATGATGATGATGATGATGATGATGATGATGATGAAAGAGAAGAAGAAGTACTTCCCCGTCCTACAGCCTTTTAGAGTGTATTCCTCTCTCACTTGCATAAAATGGTTGACGACCCTTAAAATGCACATTGAGAGAGATTTCTTTACCGTTAAATGACTCAGGCCTGTAATTAAAAAAAAAAAAAAAATAAAAAAAAAAATATATATATATATATATATATATATATATATATATATATATATATATATATATATATATATATATATATATATATATATATATATAACAACTACAAGACATCAACAAAAATAATAATGAATCCTATTAAATATATTATAGGCTTATTTTATTTTGAAGTGTTTATTTCATTTATTAGTGCAGATATAAACAAATAGATTGAGTAAATATAAGCCTATATAAAGATATCAAACTAGATCATAAATGTAAGATATCTATTTTTTTCAGTGCTTTTTGGAATAAAATGTAGAGTGGGCCACCATGTATTTGAAACACAGTTTTATTTGTTTGCAAACCTCAACTACAAAATGGAGTACACCTAAAGACTTTAAGGTAGCACCAGACTGTAATAGATTTATTTATGTCAGTGTGTTTTAACAGAATGAAGTGGAAAAACACTCGACATTTAAGGAGTTCTGTAGTCCTCTTCATTCGCACCATCTGCCAAGGCAAAAACAAAGGAAAGATCTAGAGTAACTCTCCATTCTATGCTCAAATATTCTTGCCCGTTAAAGACTCTGTTGTAAAATTACAGGAAGAATGACTGTCTCAAGGCTTACATTGGGTTAAGGCTAGGGTTAGAGTTTGCTAACGCTAGCCGTAAATCGTACGCTGACTGGAACTCTGAAACCAAACTCTAAGCCTAATAATCTAACACTGAAGCTTTGTGTCGATGACGTAGGTTAAGTGATAATGTGGGCGGGGAGTTAAACTGGAGCTGTGAGCTTTACTAAAAATGCAAGAAAACGGCGAATGATTGATGAGGTGGTGACTGACCTCTGGTCGAGAAAGAAGTTGCGTGATGGCTGGGGACCAAAAGGGCTCGCAGGCACTTGAGAAGCAGCTATGGTTGGACTTTTGACAGCCAGGCTGCTATCAAACTTGACGCTCACTCCACTTTGTTTTCATTTTCAAGATTTCTTAGGTTTCCTTTGACAGGAAGAAGTGGGTTTTGGTTGGACTGGTTGGAGGGTCGTGGTCTTTCTCCTCCTCCTTCTCCTGCTCCTCCTGTTCATCCTCCTTACTTTTGTTTCGTCATCTATATAGGGAGAAAGTAACACTATTCGAAGACGACCAACTAATATGGAAACATGTCAGAAAATCAGGATGGAGACTCAAACCGATCAAAAGCGTATACTGGAACACATCCTTATCAGAAGAAACGCTTTCTTTGGGGATCAAGAGGAATCGATGGAAGAAGACTGAGACAAAACGAAGAAATGGACGAATTAATTATTTTTTCACGTTCTTGGACTAGTGGACTGGGTAGAGAGCTTTGCAGCGACAATATACTATTCTAGAATGAGAAAAAACAAAGAATGAATGATTACATTACTTTGACTTGCTTGGACTGAACAGATTTTCAACCTCAGAATAATCTGCGAAACATACCTACTGCACCAACAACATCTATATCATGTGTTTGTAGACTTCAAGAAAGAGTTTTACCGAGTCTGGCATGCAGCTCTGTAGGCAACCATGAGAGTGTTTAACATCACCCCTAAATTATTTAAGTCTTCAAAAGCATGTATGACAAGGCTATCAGTACATTATTCTATAACAGCGCCATCGGAAACTGGTTCAGAACAACAATCGGTGTGCGTCAAGGATGCCTACTCTCTCCAACGTGCAACACTCTTTAACATCTTCCTAGAGCGCATCATGTCAGATGCCCTTGCAGATCACGAAGGCACAGTCAGCACAGAGCGGCGGGGTAGATCAATCTCCAAACCCCGCTTTGCGGATGACATTGATGGATTGGCTGGAGAGGATCAAGAACTTGAACAGCTAGTATAGAGGCTTGACACCACCTCCAGCGCCCATGGAATCAAAATAAGTGCAGAGAAGACCAAAATGATGATTGACAACACCAATGGCATCAACATGGACATCAAAGTCCAAGGCCAATCCACAGTGCATAGCTTCAGATATTTAGGAACCATTGTATCAGACAAAGTGTCCCGACAGGAAGTCCACTCCAGGATCGCACAAACAACTGCTGCCCTTACAAGGTTGAAGCCCATTTGGAAAGACAGGACCATCAGTCAACATTCCAAGGTAAGACTGCTGGGCTCCCTTGTCATCTCCATTTTTCTAAACGCTTGCGAAACATGGACTTTCACAGCAGATCTACAACGAAGAATACAAAGCATGGAGATGAGGTGCTACAGAAGACTTCTGGGCATTTCCTATACCCAGCACATAACCAACAATGACATACGACCGACCATCACACAAGCCATTGGACAACAGGATGACATGATCACATTGGAAAAGAAACGGAAACTCCGATGGTATGGCCAAGTCAACAGAGCATCAGGCCTTGCAAAGGCCATCCTGAAAGTCACGGTGCAAGGAGCCAGAAGAAGATGGAGACAAAAAAAAGAGGTGGGTAGAACAACATTCGAGAATGGACTGGCTTGACACTGAGCGAAGCCATGATGATTGCTGAGGACAGAGAAATATGGAGTACGCTGGTTAAACGATCATCTGTGGTGCCCCTACGACCTTTGAGTTACGGGATAGGATAGGATATGATAGGATAGGGATTGGACTAGGAGTAGACAGCTTTGTAGCAATGTAGTATGCGTAGTGTCGAAATTACTTCAGTGGGGAAAAATAGAATTATGTGTTCCCAATGAAAATTTCCTACGGCTGTGGACTTTGATAATAAGTAGTAACAAACACACACAGGCCCGGGCTCGCGCGCGCACCACATACACAAACACACACACATACATACACATATACACCCCTACATACACATACACACATAAACACACACGATTCTCACGGATATTGCAAAATCCGGTGAAAACATTATTGTACCTGAGAACGTGTACAAAATTAATGTCCCAATCTCTATCACTTGCAGTTCTGGTTAAAGTCGTTAAGTTACAAGTTGGGTTGGGTAGCTGACGTTAAGGTCGATTAAACCACCCACAACGTAAGCAATACTGAAGTGACATCCATCTTCGTTTTTTGTTTTTGTTTTTTTTTTTTAAGAATGCGGCTTGATAAATGTACACCATGACAGTACTGCCCCTTTATATTGTCATTCAGTGTTGACTAGCTGTATGTATTCATTTAACAATAACAACAACAATAATAATAATAATAATAATAATAATAATGATAATAATAATAATAATAATAATAATAATAATAATAATAATAATAATAATAATAATAATAATAATAATATAATAATAATAATAATAATAATAAATTTATGCATTTTACGTCTTCCCAATCCACACATGAACTTTGCCGGCTAAATGACCCCGTTAGACTGGGAGCCTGGATACACCTTGAAACTGTATTTGTTTATTATTCTATTATCTATATATTTAGCGACAAATACTTTTGTATTATGCTGTAGCGCAGGACTCGACAGCCTGCAGTAAGCAGCCCTCAAGAGATCTCTCATTCTCTCTCAAGCCCTGAATTAGAAGATTCCCTAAGAAAAAAACAAACAGAAAGCGAAATTCCAACAAGGGGAAGAAACGACTGACTCGAATCGTGCTCTATTTTTCCTCTGCTGTACAAAAATGGGACAGGGAGGGGGGGGGTATGGATAAAGTTAAAAGTGTACACTCCAGCAATTCTACATAAAAGAAGGCTTCTATAGAGTTTACAACCCGTGTCCACTCGTTTCACTTCTTCAAGACGCCATGCCGGCCCGAAAGACGTCCTCCCGCATGATCGCTCTTCAGCGATCGGAGACGCAATTACTGGTTGAGGAAACAAGCATGGCGGCGCCAAACTCCTTTTTCATCGGAAGTGAGCGGATAAATAACGGCGGCCCTAGTGTCATCCAGCGGCCGTTCTGATGCTATCGATGTTTGAGGAGGATGGAAGGGAAAGGGCCATCTTATTGCTTTGTGGGCCTCTAATATGGTCAGGAAGCCAGCGCCTTGTGGCTAAATAATGACTTACCATCGTCAGCCTGCCTCAGCGACTAGATTATCTTTCTCGCGCCTTTCTCTTGTCCAAGCTAACAAAGGAGATCATCTTTCTCTCGCTCTTCTGCCTCGGCACGAAACTTAGACTTTGGAGATCAGCTTGCTCTTCCTTCCTTCTCTTTTACTCAGATTTGTTTTTACCTATTCTTCTTCTTCGAGTCTTGAGGCACAGGCCGAACTTGCGCAAAGCTACAGACGTCCTAGGCTTGAAATAAGCAGAAACACTAAGAACATTTTTTTTCCTTATTCTCAAGGCAGGGATCTTTTTTGTTCTGAGGATGCAAACACAACTTTCGTGATTTCACTTGAAGTGTTAGCACCTCCCTCTGATGATGATGATGATGATGATGATGATGATGATGATAATGATGCTGGTGCTGATGAGGATGTTGATGATGATGACGATAATGGCAACAATGATGACACTGAAGAATAGATAGAGCAATGATGACAATTAAAAACAATTACGGTGATATATTTTTCTGTTCTCGTTCTTTCTACATGCACATATTACATCTGGGCATAGGTTTGAATCTTCACCATTCCTTTGTCTTCCTCACTATCGGACTTCTCTAGTACGACTATGACGTACGTGACTGTTCTGACTGCGAGTGGTTTATTTATGGAATCAAGAACTCATCCAATTTACAAGTACTCCAAAATACATGTGTGCATATTACTCCATGATGTAAGTTAGCTCAGAGAGAGAGAGAGAGAGAGAGAGAGAGAGAGAGAGAGAGAGAGAGAGAGAGAGAGAGAGAGATTACGTCCCTTTCGGCTCCATTCTTCCTTGAACAGAAGAGAGAGAGAGAGAGAGAGAGAGAGAGAGAGAGAGAGAGAGAGAGAGAGAGAGAGAGAGAGAGAGAGAGAGAGAGAGAGAGATGGGTATCGAAGATCATGCTTCTGGAATAGGTAGTTCTAAGAGGAGACAGTTCGCCCCGGTTACGAGCTTTTGCTATAGTAACTTATTGATCTTGGTGCACTGCGTCCATAATGGAATCTGACATGCTCTTGACCCCCACAAGCCGGTTTTCTCATCCAATAAAAGCGATCCTTCAACTCAGTAAGCTTAATAACTCGTGCTGCTCTTAAAAAACAATAGCTTACATTTTTGTTAAGAAACCACAAAGATATTTTAATCCCCACCATCTAAAAAAAAGCCATCTCCCCCTCTCAAAAAAAAAAAAAAAAATTAACTCACACTTTTTTGTTTCTGCCAACAGAGAGAGAGAGAGCAGATTTTGCCCTTTGATGTTTAACATCGGTATGACATATTCTCCGATATGTTTATTATTATTATTATTATTATTATTATTATTATTATTATTATTATTATTATTATTAGTAGTAGTAGTAGTAGTAGTAGTAGTAGTAGTAGTGTTTAAGCGCCTAATGTAGACTTAGCTCTAGGCGCTTAAATGAAAACGGCAACTTTAACTATAAAACAAGAAGATGGAAACTCATGAACTATTCACAATAAGCATTTATATAAAAACCAATGACTCTATAAAACACACACACACACACCACTCACACACACCACTCACACACAAACACACACATTTACTCATTCACTCACAAACACACACGCATACACACAAACTCTCTCTCTCGCTCTCTCTTTCTCTCTCTTTCACGCGCGCGGACGCGAACTATGACTTTGCAGATTTGTTTCATTTATTTTAATCGGTGGATGGAAAGTACTGAGTTTTAATAGATGATTTAAATGACTGAATTGAAGATGAATTTCTAAAAGAAAGAATAGCTTGTTCCAAATACTGAGGACCTGATAAGTAAAAGAAAGCTCACCTTAAAATTTAGTACGCACAGATGGAACTGTAATCAGACTGCCGTTAAATGTGTCGCACATTTCTATTTTTTCTGGATACTGTTAGGAGTCTAGTATTTGTTTGTATTTTAATAGTATCTGTACTATTATTGATCTGAAAATTTAACAGAACCAATGTCAAAGGGACAACATGCAAAAAGTTAAATGTATTGCTTAATAAAGAAAAGGACATCCAATTTTTTGTTGATATATAATTCGATGCTACCAATGAATATAACATGTGTTCATATCCAGTTCCCCCTGTCCTGGATGGCGCTGCTCTGGCAGCTGTGGCGCTTTCGCTGAGAAGGTATCAAGAATTTTGCTCGCTTAGGTGACGGATTTGTTTAAACTCCTAAATTCCAAGAGAAACATTCCAAATCCAGATTTAGTAAATGTAATAAATAATTATATCACGGAAGACTTAGTAGACTACCAGCAGTTAACAGGTCAGTAGTATGAAGACAAACCCTTTTATTTTAATATTGTGTTGCTTGCAAGATGAAGACAATTTGTTTCCTTGTAATTACATGCGCTGATAACAGAAGACTCAAACCATACGTTCACATTTATTCTTTTTTCTTTTTCTTAAAATTAAAATGACTATTATCGCATTGTAACCATCGCAGAGGCTGACTGCTTTTAACTGTTACCAGGTCAGTGGGTCAAGCGATCGTAGCTCTATCAGTAGGCAAACTGTCACATTTATGTAATCGCCGCTCTCACAGTTTTATTCCTTACGCAATTCGATTCCTAAACTTGATGCGATCATCTCCGCTTTAACGTCTTCCCCGCCCTCCTAACCCCAATTTTTTTTTATAAACGCTCGACGATGGCCCGATTCAGTGATTGATATATTGTTTATCGACTGATTGATTTGATGATTGATTGATATTCCTACCTTATTTTCTTACATTCATGTTTTTTATTTGATTTTACTGTCGGTGGTGAGTGTTCGTGATGTGTGTGTGTGTGTGTGTGTGTGTGTGTTGTTATGTTTGTATGGTAGGACATGTGCCTATGAAATCGTGTCACAATGTGATACCTTGTTTTACATTTCACTGATATACAAATAATAATAATAATAATATGAGCTGCTTTTAAATCTTGTAATTGCCCTAGGTGGATAAATAAAGTTGTATTGAATTGAATTGAATTGAATGTCTAATATCATCTGAATACGTTAACAGACATTAAATAATAGACTGATTGATTGCACAAAACCCCAGAAAATGTGTATTATTTTTGCATGAGTATTATACTTTTTAAGTGATGTAATCATCGCAGACATTTTTACCTGCCAACAGCTACATTGAAAATAGTTATTGGAATTAATCAATCAATTGAGGGGTTTCTCCGGATACTCTGGTTTCCTCCCTCTGGTGGCAGGCAGTCAATCTAAAATCAAACATAGCAATGTATTTCCATTCCGACTTCTGTAATAGCAATCTTCGCGCTTTTAGTTCGATTGAAGAAAAAGCGCGAGATAGCACCTTGAATTATTATTATTATTATTATTATTATTATTATTATTATTATTATTATTATTATTATTATTATTATTATTATTATCTATCAATTTTCTATTTATTGTTTATTCAGTCATTCAAGTCATATTATGCATTAAAATATTATTATTATTATTATTATTATTATTATTATTATTATTATTATTATTATTATTATTATTATTATTATTATCTATCAATTTTCTATGTATTGTTTATTCAGTCATTCAGGTCATATTATGCATTAAAAATACCAGTTAAATCTAAACTCATAAACCTTATAGCAAAATGGCAGAAAAGGAGGAAAGGTATTTAAAACCATGTTATTAAAAAAAAATCTAACAACAAAAAAAAAGATTGTACATTAATGTTCACAATTGCCGTTATCTGTGAATGAGATAATACATCATATGAAGAATGGCCATATTCAATATATGCCCTTGGTGTTCCTACATTTCATTTAAAACTGGACATTCCCAATATGATGTAGAGTACTAATATATTTTTTGCTACCTACAAGTGTATATTCTGCGTATGGGCAGAATGCTTAGTGTAGTATTCCGTTCGTTCACCCTTATTTTATATATTAATTTTGACAACTATTTGAACACCTATTGTTATATATTCCTCACAGAAGTATGCTACCCACAATGATAACGTGGGCAGTGGGTCTTTAGAAAGAAGACAACGGCAAAACTGCACAGGTGTAACAACAAGGAATGCGAGTCACGTGCAGTTCATTGAACGTAATAGGGCTTATCGTGCTTGTATTTAATCGTTGATACTTAGCGGGATGTCTACATGCCGTAGCTACCAACTGCAGTAGAAAGGGCGAGTGTGTGTGTTAAGACTGCTGTAACACAAGTCAACGTAAAAAGGCGTTGAAAGCCTCTCAATAACCAGGAGCACCAAAAATCTCTGTGCCTCAGCTTCCTCAATGCTGCTGAAACGATGATCTGTAACTCCACTGATTATTTGCGGGCAGCAGAACAGGATCTCTTGATGATCTGCGAGTTGGGATGGAAACAATGTTACATGTATTTGGGCCTTAACGCTGAAGATGATGAAAAGTGAGCCTTCAGGGCAGGAGGGGAACAAGGCTGGAGAATGTCAGAGTGACTTCACCCTGAGCGATACTCACGATAACCCCCTTCTTCTCAGATGGCAAAACAACAATTGGGTGTTCGGGATGTGTCTGCCATAAAGATCTTTATTCTCGATAAACCAGTTGTTCTCACATGGAGCAAAACAAGAAAAAGAAGGATGAGAGGAATGAAAAATAAAATAAGGAAGAAAACGTTCTAGGGGTGCCTGCTAGAAAAATCTGTTTGCAATGCTGTTGGACTAACTAACAAATTGCAGCCTGGAGGTAGCTTTAACTCGCCAATTCAACGAAGTATGTCTTTGTTCTATTATGAATGACAAAAAACAACCTGCGGATCAGTTGACCTGCATGAACTCAAAACAGCTTAACAAAACAAATTAAATAACAACGATTTGTGTATGTATAGAGAATAAATTTTTCGATCTCTGAAGTTCGTGATGGAACCTATCCAGCCATCATTTTTGCCTGAAATAGGTCTCCGCCAATCGTTTGTTTCATCTTAACGGAAACACATCTTATCTGGTGAATGTCACCGCAACGCAGTTGTTGCTGCTGTCTTGGTGTATATAAAAAACAAGCATCAGACATTCCAGACAGTACTCCTCCGAGAAAACAGTTTTCCGGAGGCTTCAAAGGATTCTATTAGTTTGCTTCGATGCATTGTTTGCCTGGCCTTTCTCAAAATCAAAGTATACTATTAACTCGCGTACATTCACCATCGGAATCCTGTCATTTACCCCGAGGTTATGTGTTAGTAGATCATTCGTTGTACACGAGATGCTGCACCTTGGCGTCTGCAGAATGTAAGAGTGCTTCTCAGATGCAAATAGATACTATTAGCTTGCATACAATCTCCACGTGATTCTTATCAAACGATCAGAGAATTGTGTGTTAGTAGATCACAAGAAACCTGCAGCTCCTGGGAGGTACTCTCATCACAACAGTACAGAAGAACTGTAATTCGTTCTAGAGATTAAACTAAGAGATAGCTCCATAAGTATCTGTCTGTTTCAGAGTCTGCAGAATGTCAGTGTGCTGGAGGCGATGTCGGGCTGGTTGCGGTGTCCATGCATTAAGCAAAAAGGTACGCTAGGTCATGAACAGAAACAGTAGGAGACATCAGAGGGAAACGTGCAAAGAAGGTAAATGGGTCTGTATTGTGTGGGGGTTGTACAGAAAGGTGTTTGTAGGTTAGGAGGTGCGAGTTGTAGGTAAGAAGAAAAAACAAGAAGAAACCGTGCCAGAAGATACTGAGTGGGTCTGTGCTTTGTATAGAGGTGCATTTAAAGGTGAGGAGGGGTATTGTCAATGAGTCTCTGTCCACTGCTACTGTTCCTGCACCTTTCAAGACGGCAGTTGTCAAGCCACTGCTAAAAAAGCCCAACCTAAATCAGAATGAACTAAAAAATTACAGACCAGTGTCTAACCTATCATTTTTGTCCAAGGTTACAAAAAAGTTTATAATGAAGCAGTTACTCTCATACTTGCAAAGCAACTCTCTTCTCAATCCCCATCAGTCAGCCTATCGATATATCATAGCACCGAGACAGCATTACTCAAAGTCACAGGTGACATTCTGCTTGCTCTGGACAAAGGCAACGTATCTCTTTTAACAATAAGAGATCTATCGGCTATTTCGACACTATAGACCACAATATACTGTTCGATACTCTCGAGTCGCAGTTTGGAGTTTCAGGGAATGCCTTGGCCTGGTTCAAGTCATACCTCCAAGGTCGTATGCAAACTGTCAGCATTGCTGAGGTGCTCTCAAAGAAAGAAAATTTGACTTTTGGTGTGCCGCAGGTGTCGGTTCTTGGACCGATTCTCTTTGTGTTGTACTTTGCCTTTGCCTTTGCTCGAACTGATTCAGAAACACGATGTAACTGTTGAAGCTTTTGCTGATGACACTCAGTTTTTAAAATCAAGTCTTCCGGTGCAAATCAATGCCAATGTCCAGACTGTGCAGAATTGCATTTCTGACGTCCGATCCTGGATAAAACAAAACAAGTTAAAGCTCAATGATGATAAAACAGAGGTTCTCCTGTTCAAAATGACCAGGACTGCCTTAGCTTGCCCTACCACTGTAAGTGTAGGAGAACATGGAATTTCTCTCAGTCGGCTAGAAATCTTGGCTTTTTTTTTTATGTCGAATGACATGACACTTGATTTTCATATTGCACAAGATTGTAAATCAGCGTATGCTGCCTTGCGTCAGATCAGCTCCATTCGCTGCTATTTGACCCTTCAAACCACTATCACCTTAGTCTGTGCTTTAGTCTTGTCTAGGCTAGACTATTGTAATGCCCTACTGGTTTCCTGCCCGAGTCATCTCATAGACAAACTACAAAAAGTCCAGAATTGTGCTGCTAGGCTAGTCTTCAGGGCAAAAAAAGCGCGATCACATCACTCCACTTCTCCGTAAGCTTCATTGGCTACCCATAGAGGCCCGCATTAAATACAAACTGTCCGTACTGTGCCACAATTTCTTCTCTGGAACCTGCTCTTCATATCTGTCAGATTTGCTGTCTGTCTATGTCCTTTCTCGCACTCTTCGCTCTTCTTCTGACTCTCGCACACTCTGCATGCAAAAAACTAACACCAAAATGTACGGAGAAAGGGCACTCACCTATTGTGCATCCAGGCAATGAAACACTCTTCCAGCCAACATCAGACACAAGCAGGCCACATCCTCGTTCAATCAAGCTCTAAAATCTCACCTCTTCAAACTCTACTATCCTGACTAAATCCTTCATTCTATAGACCCTGGTCCCAACACTATTTGTTCTGCTTTTGGCTATGCCTGTGGATTTTGTTATGATTGTGATGACTTGTTTGCAGAAGGTTAACTTTATGTATTGTCTGGTTTTGCATGTTGGTTTTACTCATTGTATAAATTCTAATGCAATATTGTAAGTTGTTCCATGTTTGTTTCTTTCTTTTCATGTAAAGCGCTATGCGCTTGTCTATAAAAAAGACAAGTTATCGCGCTATAGAAATGTCCATTATTATTATTATTATTATTATTATTATTATTATTATTATTATTATTATTATTATTATTATTATTATTATTATGGGAGTTGGTAGGTGGGCTATAGAAGTTCCTTACTTCGGTTGCATGCGATATTTCACATCAACTAGTTCTCACGGGTACTGCAAATAGCCTGCTATTTTTTTGCTCGATCAACCGTGTAGATTGGAGGGATAAGAGTAGAGGGAAGGAAAAGGACATATAGACAGAGAGAGAGAGAGAGAGAGAGAGAGAGAGAGAGAGAGAGAGAGAGAGAACGAGAGGAGTGGGAGAGGCGATGGGTGAAAGCAGAGGAACGGATTACTTCCATCATGTATTACCCATACAGCTAGCTGAACAGAAGAATAATTTAATTGTTAGTGATTGATTAAAACTAGATGGTATATCTTCATTAAGGTTGAAACTTCTCCGCACAATCGTTAAGTACATCACTCTAGTATGTTTTATTAAGACGATTGTAACTAGACAGAGAAAGATGGAGTACGCTGGTTAAACAATCATCTGTGGTGCCCCTACGACATCTGAGTTACGGGATAGGATAGGGATAGGGATAACTAGAGTTCTTCTACAAAACTATAGTTCGACAAAGCTCGGTCGAATCTTAATATTCTAGATTAGTATTAAAAAGATATATTCTGCGTGTTTAGAGAGAAAACGCCAAAAGAGTGGGAGGGGGGGATGAGGTGAAGAGAGAAAACAAGTTGCGTGGTAACGGAAGTAGAGAGAGAGAGAGAGAGAGAGAGAGAGAGAGAGAAAGAGAGAGAGAGGGGGGTGGGGGGTGGGGGGTGGTAGACACTGCCGTTTCGTCAGAACGGACCTTGACTATAATCAGGTTTGTGGCCCAAGTTTCCCCTCACTTCTCACATCTCCTACCCCCCCCCCCCCCCCACACACACACACCAAAAACACGCGGTCTGGCCTGGCCCGGCTCTCGCTCCTCCACAGTTCAAATAATTAAGAACGGGGGGCCCGAGGACCGGTCAACAGCTGCACAGGAATCGATGACAACAAAGTCAACATTTCACCGCCTACCACCCTTTCCCCCCCTTACTCCCACCCCCATCTTATATGTCCTCTCCTTACCCCATTCTCACCACAACGACCTCAACCTCTTCTCCAAGCAGTCAGCTCTACCATCTTCATTATATTTGTTTTTTAAAAAATGCTACCAGTCTCATCCCGCCCTTCTTCACACTAGTAACCAGCGACCTCCTCGTGTTCCTTCTTTTCTTATCAACAGATAGCTTAATTTAGTCGTCACTTTTCTCAACAAAACAACAACAGAAAACTTCAGCCAGCTTTGTTCTGTACCTATTCTTGTCCCCTTCTTTTTTTGACTGGTGTTTTTATTAATCACAAGAATCTTCAAGATCTTCTTTGGTTCTGTTTAGAAATCCTTGTCAAGAGTTCGATGTGCAGTTCTTCCCCTTTTATTTTGGGATGGTTTGTGTTGCGCAAGAGAAAAAAACAAGTGTAGTCTATATTTGAGGGAATAAGGGAAGAACGAGCACCAATGGTGTTTAGTTGCGTCGTTCCTCTGCTTTCATCATCAGTCCCCATGGCATTACACACGAGACCTGTCTTTTATACTGACTTGTAATAGAACATTATTAACCCTAGTTTTTACACACGTACACAAACACACACACACACGCATACACACAAATCAGTAATAGAAGATAAAAAAAAAGTCACAAATCAATCGACAATGAATACATTTTGTGTGTGTGTAATAATTATTAAATTCAAATGTATCAGAATAGCCTTGATGGTTACGCCATGAGTCTGCTACCAGCGGGGAATGGCGCGCGTTATAAATATAGGTCATCATCATCATAGTCATTATTATTATTATTATTATTATTATTATTATTATTATTATTATTATTATGATGATGATGATGATGATGTTTTTTTTAAAATTATTATTATTATTTATTATTGTCATCATCATCATCATCATCATCATTATTATTGTCATCATCATCATCATCATCATCATCATCATCATCGCCGCCGAATTTATACCTCGTGGATTTTATCATCATCATCATTACATCATCATCAGCACCATCTTCATCATCATCGCCGCCGAACTTTATACCTTATGGATTGACTCGTCGTCATAACTGGCTGGACCAGCAGAAACACAAGTTTCCTCATCTGAACAACTGTGACAATGACAAAGTCTACCGCAAACAGTGCTAGCCTGACAGTTCCTCACCAGAAGAGAAGAGGGCTCTGGAGGAGAATTAAATAATGGTGTGGGCTCGTAGAAGTTGCAGCGGGGAGAGAGAGAGAGAGAGAGAGAGAGAGAGAGAGAGAGAGAGAGAGAGAGAGAGAGAGAGAGAGAGAGAGCTGGAGGGAGAGAAAGAGAAAGAGAGAGTATACTGTGATCATACCTGAAAACAGAAAGCAATAAGAGGGAGGGAGAGGGAGATAGAGAGAGAAGGGAAAATGGGGGCGGAGGAGCGATTGAGATAAAGGGAAAACAGGTGGGGGTGGTCAAACATTTCATTTGCTGGAGGGCCTCTCATCGCGACAGATGATGATGAAGCGATGCACACAGGGGAACCATTTCTTGCACAACTGCATACTACAGGGTTTTTGCTCTGGCGATAAACGGAATTCCATTATTTCATAGCAATGACTGCAAGCGCGCGATAAACGACCTTCTTAATAAGAGGCCGTTCTTGTTTACTATGGTTTTTATTTCGTACTCGGTAGAGGACAAGTCATATTTGAGCCACTTCCCACCTCGCGGCATGATCAGTCAGCGTGCATCTCTCTCTCTTTCTCTCTCTATCCCCCCCCCCCCCCTCCCTCCTTCCTTGACGATGAACTTTTCCTATCCAATATTTCCACTTCATCTCCCAGTTCTGTCTTCAGGCTATCCTCTTTTATTTAAGACTCTCCAATGCTGTAGGGTAACGAGCTTGGTATCCAAAATAAAACCCCAAAACGGAGAAAAGTTGATTAAACTCTTGAGTGCCTAAAGGCGCACAGTATTTTTTTTTCGTGGCGCGCTGTTTGAAATTGTGACAACTAAATAATGCAATAGATCTCGTTGGGGTTGTGTTACATTGATTAACATAAGGAAAGCTATAAAGCAACATACTTACAATTTTAGTTTGAAGTGTACTGTTTAAAGGTATTATATGATGTATTAAACTGCAATTGTTTGTTTGTTTAGGTAGATTACCGTCCCCGGACACATCAGCGTATAGGGGACTTGGATGTAGGATATCCTGATGTAATAAGAAGTCATAATGTCTGAGGTAAGTCAAATGAAGAGGAGCGCGAAGCGCAGCTACAACATCCAGAAGGAGAAGAGTGTTGAATCGGAGGGGAACAGCGACAAGGACTGGGAGGAATAAGGGTGCCAAGGGCCGCAGTAGGTAGACCAGGGTGGGTCGGAAGAGTCATGGAGAACAAAGCAGAGCCATGGGGTAAAATGGGTATGGATCGGGTATTTATCTGATTCAAAAAAAAAAGAATGATAATTTTTATAAGGACAGACCAGGTCTGCCAGGCTATGGCCGGTGCTGAATCGGGTCAACTTTACAAAAATTTATAAAACTAACAGTATAATAGCTTTTATTGTTAAAAAGACCACAACTGGTTGGTATAAATACCTATGTACAAAGGGAAAAAGTTAAACATTTAATATATTTTAGATTAAAAGAGAGATCCAATAGTGATATGGTTGAAGAACACTACATCCAGTCCGACTGGGCCAACGAGGTGGCCGGCGGACACGCGAGGGGACTGGGTTCCGGAGAAACTGTATCAGTGTCAGGGCCAGGGAGGTCCTGGATAACGACTCGCATCGCTTCGAGCACCTGCTCCCTTTCAGAAGGGACTTAAGTCCCAAACGCAAAGTGTAAATGACATCCCTAGCATGTCTCCTAGGATAGGTTGAGACAAACTTTGACATGGGTCCGTCCAGTCTCTTGATGAAATCGGAAGCCGTTAAGCGACGACCCAACACTGCGGGGGCAGCCGCGAATTCCGCGGACGACTCGCACTCGGGGGGTGGGGGGGTGGGGGTGGGGGGTCTGCGACATCCCATCACGCCTGAGTCCAGGACTCGGAACTGGCGTCTGTGTGTCCATCGCACGGTAGAGAGGAGACAAGCTCCCGTTAACCAGGCTATGCACCGTGTCTACCAGCCCGGCCACGGTGTGGGAAAGCTTTTCAACTAAATTTTCTAACCTCTGAAAGGCAGCACCAAACTCGCCACCGCCTCCAGGAGGCGCCGACTTTTTCATTGTGTGGTTCGAATTCGCTCCGGCTTTGGCCTCGGGGACCACGTGCTGGGACAAGGGAATCAGGCGCTCAGCAGTCCCCGGAGGCGGGGCAGTGTTCGCCATCTCAGATAGTGCATTTTATGACTTTATTCCACCGGGAATGGCCACCAGGACGGAGGTGATAAATGTGTTACTGATGGACAACTTAACAAGATCCGCACGAGAGACAACATCATCATAGGAACCTGAAATGGCAAGACCCTAAATGCGGAGGGAAAATTAGAAGAACTGGCCCACAAGCTGGACCACTATCGATGGAACATTTTATGGATCAGCGAACTGCGCTGGAAAGACCTAGTTGAAAAATGACTAACAAAGGCCACAAGCTTTATTTCAGCGGGAGTATAACAGGCACGAACACGGCGTTGGATTCTTGGCCCATAAAGACAATCTAGTCACTGTCATGGGTTGCCGCCCAGTCTCCATTAGACTCATTACCATCCGTCTAAAAGAATCCCCTTTCAACATCACCATCCTCTAGACCCATGCCCCAACATCAGGCTATGACGACAGCGAAGTCGACGATTTCTATGAACATCTGCAGGCGGTCCTTGACCATGTGCCGAATTAGAACACAGTCATAGTGCAAGACGACTGGAATGCTGAGGTTGGCCAAGATGCGCACCAGCCCCAACATCAGACTATGACGACAGCGAAGTCGAGGATTTCTATGAACATCTGCACTGTCCTTGACCAAGTGCCGAATAAGGAAATATTAATAATGCAAGGCGACTGGAATGCTAAGGTTGGCCAAGATGCGTACCAGCCCCAACATCAGACTATGACGACAGCGAAGTCGAGGATTTCTATGAACATCTGCACTGTCCTTGACCAAGTGCCGAATAAGGAAATATTAATAATGCAAGGCGACTGGAATGCCAAGGTTGGCCAAGATGCTTACCACAACTGGGAAGACACATGTGGACACCATTGCAACAACAAGACAATTGACAGAGGTCTGAGACTCTTGGAGTTTGCCAGATACAACATTTTGATAATGGCAAACACTCTTGGTCTCCACAAAAAAATCCAGACGATGGACCTGGCACAGTCCCAGCCGGGAGCATCACAACCAGATTGACTACATCATCGTCAAGACACGCTTCAGATCAAGCATCAACATTGGTAGGACACGAACTTTTCTAGGAGCTGACCTCGGAAGTGACCACGATCTCGTGCTGATGTCCTTCTGCCTCCACTTGAAGAGAGTAAACACAGTAAAGTGCACCAGACTGAAGTTCGCCCTGGACAAACTGCAAGACCCGGGGGTGGTAGAAATATTCCAAGCCACATTTGGAGAGAAATTTGCACCACTGCTCATTTTGAGAACTAGTGAAATAGATGTCAACACCATGACCACCACCTTCAACTCAGCGTCGCTGTCTGGACTCCCATTACCGTTTGAAATGGTTAGCCCTAATTTTCGTACTCTTAACCTCTTGCTTTGTTGTTTATACGCAAATCAGAGATATTTCACTCAATAATGCGGATTGATAAAGGTCTTTAACATTTTAATAATGGTTGGTTGGTTGTTTTATTAACGTCTTGTTTCATCGAGATGATAAAGACCATACATACAGATTCACGCATTTATACAGACACATATAAACACAAACATGCACACAGGGAGTATTACTATCTATCTAACAGAATAATAACAATTTCAGTTAAATAAAACGAGCAACTGGAGAATTGATTAAAACTTTTGCCAATCCCACACTTAATTCATTGCTAATGTTTTTAACTGATGTTATAATATTTACTTCAAGTGGCAAAAGAGGATGAATCTGAATACAATCAAATAATATATGTTTTAGAGTTAGAGGTTCATCACAAATGCACTTTACATTTTTACAATACATTTTAATAATTAGGGGGAATTAAGCGCCAGACAGATTCGACATGTGCTGCACCGAACTGTGACAAGCGGCTATCGATCATTGCAAGCATCAGTATTAAGTCTTCCGCTAAGAGCATTGCAATGGATCCGTTTTCATAGCCTCAAAAATCCTATAATTTAAAGATTGCTGTAGCAATAAAATGCTGTATCCTGTAGTTACATGTAATTATACGGATCGTATGGTATGTGGCCAGTGCATTCAAATCATATTCCTAAATTGAGATGTTTTGGGAGCTGGGTATCTCTGCCCAGGTGTTTAATGTATGACATGCCTGTGGTTTTATTGAATATCAAAACTTATTTAATCCAATAGCCTTATAAAGAGCGAAATCTTGACAGTCGGTATCTGAGGTCGATAGTGTGGGGGTGCTCTGTTTTCATAATATATGGAGTAAGACTATTTATTCACGAAGTACAACAGTACACGGATTTTGGTGAGGCATGGCGACAACAAAAATCCATTCTCACTTGCAGAGCCTCACATGCATTCATCATAATGTTATACACTCCATTGATACATTTAATTGGCAATCATCCTTTATCCAGCCCTAAAAGATATTTAAACACCGTATTAAATACAAATCAGTTATATATCAAAAGTTATAAAATCACAGTAAAAAAACAACCACACCGCAAACGCACACATACACACATACACACAATTATATAGTATAGTCACATCTAAAACACACACGGTATACATGTATACAATCATGTACAAGGGTAAATAAATAGCTCGCAGTTTTCATTAAACTTGAACAAAAATTTGCAGTGGGTGAAATTGTCACTTAACCTGTTATGTACTTTCGTGTTCTTGAGAAAAGAAGGAGAGAGGGGGGGGGAATGAAGGTTGAGGATGGGGGAGAAGATGATGGTAAATGAACAGGAGAAAAGGACGACGAAGTTCCGATCATGATATTCAGCAAAAGCTTCTTTTTTTTTAAGTTGCGCATGTTGGGTCTCAATGGCTAGCGCCTTCGGCAGCAGCTCTTTGAGCTAGTAATCGCGCAATATAAGAACGGCCCAAAGTTCTCAACGGCCTGAAGAGGAGATTGAAACTGCACTCGAACTTTGTGATTGTGCAAGTGAGATTGCAGTGTGTCGCAGAAGAAAAAGAGTCATTTAAAGAGGAAAATGAAAAAACCTTGAAGGAAGGCAGGTACTATTGGAACGGTGTGTTCCTTGTTACATACATAAGGAGCAGATTGTCGTTGCCCCTTGGGGTGCAGAAAGGGCATAGGAAGGACTGAGGACTTCGGCAAAAGGGGCTGATTTTGTTTCTCAAGTGGGTGCGAAGGACGGAACTAGATGCAGGAGAAAAAAAAGAAAAGTGCTAGAGGGTAAGGGTTGGAGGTGAGATGAATTGAGATGGGGTGAGTGGGGATGAGAGGGTGCGGACACATTTTTCTTGAATGGGAACGGGCGTGGATACAGGAACACACGAGAGAAGGACGTGGACTCGTGTGTGTGTGTGTGTGTGTGTGTGTGTGTGTGTGTGTGTGTGTGTGTGTGTGAACATTGAGGTTTAACGTCCACAACCACCATTGGCGATATGGCAGACGGGGATAACCATCCCAGGGAACAAGGGGTAGAGACCTAAATTAATACTGAACCACCAGAGCAATCGTACTGCTAAAACGGAAAGTGAACATGGCCACGTTTTATTTCGCCCCCAACGGGATTCGAACCTGGATCATCGGCGTGCCAGACGAACGCTCTATCACTTGAGCTAGGGCGGTGGGCGGGGTGTGGGTTGGTGGGTGTGAGAAGGATATTTGGGAGGGGAGGGGAGAAATGGAGGGCAAAAGGGGCTGGGGAAGATGGGGTAGGGTGAAGTACATTATAATGATTTGTCTTAAACAGGAACGGGTACAGGAAGGATGACCAGGAGCTTTCGGGAGGGAGGGGGAGGAGGGGGGAGGAGGGGGAAATGGCCCGGGGAAAAGGAGAGGTAGAAGGGGCCAATTTTTTTTTTTGGGTGACGTGCGTTCGGACGGTCTACTTATAAGGACAGAACCGGGTCACAGTAGAATTAAAGCAATATTGAAGAATCTGCTCCTTTTCTAACCCTTCTTTGATCGACAAGTCGAGCGGAAAATCGAACCCTCCAGGTTCCCGAGGTTCTGGGGAACTGAAGAAGATGCTCTCAGGATAACGCCGCCCGCGATAACGGAAGTCAGCACTGGATATGGAGAGTGCAAAGCCTATGATATAATTATATAGGCTTCTTGTGGAGTAAGCAGAAGGGAGATGCACGATGTGGGCGAATGTTAGAAGACAGTTCAAGGGTATGTGGGTGTCGGGGTGGGGGAGAAAGGGAGAGAGAGATTTGGGAGGGGGCAACAAGGCGAAGAATGAGAGAGAAAGTGAGAGAGAAGTGTTCTTAAAATCACCGTTTCATATTATTATTTTGATTATGATTATTTTTGGCGCTGATCGAAGAAGAGGGACACAAACAAAATGAATGGTTAGGAGAAGGAGGCATGATTTGGAGAGAGAGAGAGAGAGAGAGAGAGAGAGAGAGAGAGAGAGAGAGAGAGAGAGAGAGAGAGAGAGAGAGAAATGTGTTCTTAAAATCACCGTTTCATATTATTATTATTATTATTTTGATTATGATTATTTCTATCGCTGATCAAAGCAGAGGGAGAAAGAGAAAATTAGTGGGTAGGAGAGAGAGACATGATTTTTTTTGGGGGGTGGGGGAGGAGAGAGAGAGAGAGAGACAGAGACAGAGACAGAGACAGAGAGACAGAGAGAAAGAGTCGATCAACAAGACCACCACCATCACCACCAACAACAATAACAACGAAACACAACATTAACAACGAAAACGCTATATTAACTACATCTGTGAACAAGATCATCTCTGTTTATTTGAAAAGGAAACCAGTGCTACAAACAATAAAAACGAACCCCCCCCCCCCCCCCCAACTTTACAAATTTTAAACAAAATCCACAAGTGATAAAAATACAAATTCCAAACGGTTGGTTAAAGATCACAGGATAGTCCCTGACTTTGGATTAAAACACACAAACGAAAAAAAGCACCTTTGAAATCTAAATAGTTTCTAATAATGATCAGAGGAAAAACTTTGACTATGGATTTTAAAAATTAATTCACGATGTAAATGCATTTTAAAAACAATTTGTTAAAATCACGAGGGAACTAACTGGTTGTGATACATTACATTACATGTCATCATGAGAATCGTAATCTTCCCATAAGATGATGCAGTGCTGCATCCAAAGTTAAACAGTAACATACACGCGCGTGATTTGTGATATAAGGAGGAAGTTGTCTATATTATGTGCGAACATGTGTAAACACAGTCACATTTTTAAATAAAAAAAATGTTGTCCCGATTACTTTATTCCACATATATTTTTACCACTCGTTAAATTTAAAATAAGATAAAATACTAACACACAGTCAAACGTGCCAACATAATTATATTCGGCACACTGTCTTACTCATTAAATCGAACAAGTTATTGTTGTCATACGAATTTCCAAAATAACAACGTTTAAAACGACTAAACTTGTATATACAATTCGACAATATTTCAATTTCAGAAAATAAAATGCTTTAACACACACACACACACATACACACACGCATAACCCAACGGCATTTATTTCTGTAATACATGAACCGACATTTGTTCGTTCAAAGAAATTTTGCTTTATATAATTGTACAAACCGCTTTTTGACAACAAATTTAAGCATCACAAAAACACATTACCAACACTGACATTACCTTAATGAACAGTCAATACGTTATGAGACCACCCTCCTGTATCACGCAAGCAATTATCACATGAATAGAAACACCCTGGTAATACAGTTTATATATTACAATTCATTAAGGTCTTAGATAGTTTATTATATTATAGATTATTGCTATTGTATGTTTACATTTACATATTGCGATTAGTTCGACATTTTTAATTACGGGACTATACAGTTTACACATAATCATTTTTTGCGACCAAAAAAAATCCTCTGTAAGGAAATTAGGTGTGTGTAAACTATCGAATATATTAAACATGCTGATGGGACTATTTATCATACAGTTTCAATTTTGTAATGGGGTTATTTCCGTGCATAGTAAGTGGGAGAATGTTTGGGTTCAAAATAAAAGGGATTAGTATATGTTTTATTAGTTTGCCTTGTGCTAGGTGGCACGGCCCGGCGGCTGCCATGCCTACGACAGAGAAATGTCACCAGCACTAGTTTGGCGTACGAACAGGGTCAAACGCGCGATGAAAAGTAGCGATGCTTTGCATCGATACTATTCTCATAAGGATCCATCCGTTTAGGAAAGTATCGCTACTTTTCTCAAAAGGATCGCACATTTTCTCAAATGGAACGCCAATTGCGAAAGTATCGATGCTTACTTTGCATCGATACTTTTTTTAAAAGTATCGATACTTTGCATCGATACTTTAGCTCGAGCAGTTTCATCACGCAGTTCCGAAGTTTACCAAGGCGAAACACACTGTTTCTACAAAACTGAAATCGGTCAAGCTAATGAAATATATAATATACATGTATTATGTAACACTCCGCAGTTCCAATTGTCCTTTGCAGAGCAAATTAATTAATAAATATAATTTTTACAAATAGCTAAATATAAGAATTAATATTAGTTAATAAATAATATCTACATCCATCTTCCCGCCTCAAGTAACGCAAAACGAAAGGAAAGCAAGCAGATTGGCGCGATTGCCTGTTTTGTGTTCCGCTTTAGTTCCGATCAAACTTTTGGAAAATTTGCATACTGTGTATTCGGAAGAACTCGGAAATGCGCGATGAAAAGGATCGATCCTTTCGTAACGGAGCGATGCAAAGTAGCGATACTTTTTAAAAAGTATCGATGCAAAGCATCGCTACTTTTCATCGCGCGTTTGACCCTGTTTGTACGCCAAACACTAGTGCACAAAATCGCTTTGGGTTCTAGTCACAGTGGTTGGGGTTAAGTTAGTGAAGCTCACCGCATTAAAACAACAAAACAACACAAAACAACAGTTATGAAGAGTTTACGGACCAGATAGACACAACCGTTTTTATTTCATTCATAGCCACATTGGCAAACACACACCCACCCACACACACACACAAACACACAGCACTAGATAGATACTCAGTGCTTATAGGGTCCAGCGGACTGCCAAGAGCCGAATCAGGACCACAACACACAGCACTAATGATCTGACCCAAAAAAAAAAAAAACTTTTAAACTGACAAATCGTACAACTCAACCGGTGAATTTTGCATATTTTTTCTACAAAGAAATGGGAACTGAAGGACCACATTGTGCAGTAAAACTGTTGTGAAAATAACAAATCAATTATGCTCACGGTTGAAAATTTAATAAAGCGCATTGTTGATTGCTTTTCTTTAAAGAATGTACCGATATCTAAAATGACAAAACTGATTACCATGTCAACAGCGACGACAATTACGGTTGCAAAAGAGTACAGGAAAAACAAATTGTATTATCCGCAGTTCATAAGCTGGAATTCTCTGACAAGTCTAGTTTATCACGATTTATAAAAAAAAACCACCATTTCTAATTCTCATTGCACGGGGATGTACCATAAGAAGAATGTAGCTATAAAAATCATCATCATCATCATCATCATCATCATCATCATCATCATCATCATCATCATCATAATCATCATTATCATCATCGTCGTCGTCAATCATCAATCATGAAGTGTAACAGTTGGCGCCAGCTTCGTGTTCGTTGGGGAGAGGTATGCGATCATCGTAGAGCGTTGGGGCCTGCAGGATGATCCCGAAGGTGCCTACGAAACAAGCGGTAGTGAAGATCCACAGAAAAAGGCGATCCAACACCATGGCCACGTACTTCCAATCCTCAATGATCTGAAAAAAGGAAAAGACCCAGACAACATCTTTTGATAATTACCAGACGCAGTGTGTAAACCTACATGTCACGCAGTTTATAAAATATCGTAGTAGGCTACTTTATATTGTATATAAAACAACAACAACAACAACAACAACAAAACCGTAACGATAGTATTTTGGCACAAAACAACCTATATGGGGGCAAGTTAATTTTTGAAAATATAAAACCCTTCTCCGGTGGTAAAAGACGATTCCTCGTTAAAGTGGCCTTCCAACGTTGAAAGTTATCATAAAAAGCCTGTATATTTAGCATCGTTCCCATGATAAAGACTTTGTAGAGCCATTTGTTAACATAGGCGCAATGCAAGTCAATTCAATATTATACTTTCAACTCGGGTCACAACAGTGTAATTTTAGACACACATACACACAAAATGTAAATGAAACTAAAGTTAAACAAATAAATTAATTTAAAAGAATGTCAGATAAAATAAAATATAATAAGTGATAAATAAAGAAAGTAAAATAAAATAAAATAAAATAATTAATAATAATAATAATAATAATAATAATAATAATAATAATAATAATAATAATAATAATAATAATAATAATAATACAATAATGATAATAATAATAATAATAATAATAATAATAATAATAATAATAATAATAATAATAATAATAACAATAATAATAATAATAAAATTAAATGAAATAAAATAATAAATAAAAATAACACAAGTAGTAGTAGTAGTAGTAGTGGTGGTAGTAGTAGTACTAGTAGTAGTAGTAGTAGTAGTAGTAGTAGTAGTAGTAGTAATAATAATAATAATAATAATAATAATAATAATAATAATAATAATAATAATAATAATAATAAATAAATAAATAAATTAATGAAATTCAATAAAAAATAACACTAACACATTACCGTTCTTAAATGGTATAATATCTTATATAATTCTGTTTTCATAATGACACCGGCATTTTATTTCTGTACTATATAAAATAATTTTAAGGTCATCCTGTGCAGATATATTATTATAATTTCCTGGTGTTTGTATAAAGTGCTAAAAAAATACATTTAAACAGTAAATGATTTAAAGAGATAGTTCAGGCACATACAACTAATACCCTTTAAATACGTTGTACTCCATGAATGCAATCGTAGTTTGTATATCAATACAGACATTGCCCGTATACAGCATACAATATTTACTTTGGGAATTATCATGTTAAAGTGCCGTGAATATTATTCAAACTGACCCATTTTCAAATTACAATTCAAAATCGTATTGTCAATTTTCATTGCTCCTTTTTTGGCTAATATGTCTGAAACTTCATTACCGTATATACCAAAATGTGATGGACCCCCCCAAAATGTAATTCTAATACTCTTAGTCCTTATACAATGATTTAAATACCTTACGTGAAATTTTATGTAGGTTCCCTTTTTACATTTTCAATTTCTTAAAGCATACAGCACCGACTTTGAATCAATACAAATAAAAATTTTAAATATTTTATGAAGAATGTTAAGTATATAATATAATATCATTTCTTGTGTGTATAATTCTCATGTTATTATTGACAATGCAATCCGTAACCAAGATAGTAAGATTTTTGAATATTCAAATGTTGTATAATAAAACCTGATTCACATTCTGATGATTCTAGAACACTTCCATCAGTGTATACTTTTAAGTGATCATGGTATTTGTTATGTATATGTTCTCTTACTTCGCATTTGAGAATGTTAGTATCTCCATTTTTCTTTAAATCAGTATATTCTGTCAAAGTTTGCATTAAAATGTTCCCATGCTGGAAATCGAGGTATTATTGGTACTACTGGAACTACTGTGATATCAATATTGCATAATTCCAAAATATATTTTTTTCTGTAGTCTTTAATTGTTTATATATAAGGGATAGATAAAATAGGTAGGCTTATTATTTAACACCATAACAGGTTTATATAACTGTTTTATTAACTTGTCCCCTGTGTCAAGATCCTGCAACTCTTTCTCTCTCTCTCTCTTTCTCTCTCTCTCTCTAACACACACACACACACACCACCATCTCAAAACACTTCAAGAGCTTCAAATTATGCTGCTGAAACGTTTCGTTTAAATCCTTTTAATGTAATTATTATAATCTTTAGCAACTAAAATTATAATGTGGGAATAAAGCATTTCAATACAAGTTGCAATGGTCATAATGTTCATGCGATATAAAGCATTACATATGTTTTAACCCATACATAATAATAAAGTCTATTTATAATCCGATTTTCCTGGAAAAAGCAATTCAAAGCGCTCGATACTTCACAAATATCTTTACATAAGAAATATAATACACAAGTGTTTGTTATTACTACTGCAAAGATCATACAGTCATAATACAAACCAAGATTGCTTTACAAGTTCATCCAAATTGTCCCAGGCCAAAATCAATACAGGGACGAAGAGTAATATGGTTAAAGGAGATGATACCACCACATATTGTTGTCAAGATTATTAGATGATAGGATTACAATAAAACGTATTTGGCTAAAAGCTTTGTATACAGTAAGAAGCTAACCGAGATAGAAAATGCCAATAATACATGGGCAAGCATAATAAGGAAGGACATCCATTCGAAGCAGCACTCAATTTATTATAATGCAATTAAAAAGCAGCATTGTAAACAGTTTAATTTTTCCCAAGCTTGAGGAGGGGTGAAGAAGGCATCTACTTCAAACAGCAATCACCATCCCTACAAGTTAAACCTTGGTGCGACCTTACAGGGTAGGGTGAATGATATTACAAACGCTTGCGACGGGCCACTTGCCTACTGCATAGAGCAATCAGTATTATCAATACAATTAAAGCAAACCAGTTCCATGCAATAACTAGGGCACAATTTTTTTTCTCGAATATCTCAACACAAAGAAACAGTTTGTACCACACTATACCCGCAATGTTATTTGAAGCCAACATAAAATACATTATTCGAAAGCGCATTCAGTGTATTAATTTACTCTAAATAAAAAGCTCTGTAGTCTTTGTTATGGCTTCAGCCAACGCGAGCGCATGAATTTTAAACCACATATTTGCTGCAAGGCTTGTTATTAATAAATAGTACGACGGGCACTGCAAACACCTCAAACCCTCAGGCAATAATCAAACATGGGAAATTTCACTAATACGTGAAGGAGACTTTTCATCGTACAAACTCACACGAGACACATATTTACGGATAAGAAAATTATATGTAAAAAAAAAAAAAAAAATCACGCCAATAAACATCCACAAAACACACCCATCCACTCACCCACACACAAGACTCAGTTAGCCAAATACGTCATTAACCAAGATGATTCTTATAATAATTATAAATTGCTTCTTTAGATCTACCTAAATGACCCTGTTTCCAAAACAAAAGTACGAATTCAATAAACACAGACCAATAATCGATTTCCACTCGTTGAATAATGTATTTGTTTTATTTTTAATATTCTAAATGGCTACATTCAAGGTCAATAAAGCAAATGTGTGTTTTGAGTTTTACAACAAATCATGCACACAAACATCAATTATTTGACCTAAGCACTAATATTGCATACGCATTTTGTACCCTTAAACGTTTTACTTTGCAAATGGAAATATGCAAAGTGTGTATGGAGACTTTTAAACCTAGCTACGGATAAATATGAAAATCACAATATAACCGCAATTATGGCGCACTAACGCATGAGTTTCGATCTCAACATTGACATTTGGCGCACGCACAGATTCTTATAATTATATACACACAATTTCACACACACACATACACCCAAACACACACGTAAGTACACGCACAAACACAGTCATGTATGCAGATACGGCGTCGATCAGCAACTATTATGTTGATACTTTCCATATTAATTAGTACTCGAACTTAATGCAATGATTACAAAACCAAAACACCAGCATTCCGTTAGCAGCCTAGTCTGAACCAAAGCATAATCCAATACTAATTTGTTAATACTAGACTGAAAAACGTGCATCCAAAAACCCAGTACAATTATAATAGTTGTCAAACCAACCCAACATTGCTTTAATGATTAATTATTGTTTGCATATATCAAACCAATCCAATATTAATCTAAATACTAGATCTCTCTCCAAAAGCAATCCAGTATATTATTTAGGTCAGGCTACATTCGATAAACCCAATACTAATCATTAATTTTAATTCATACTATTACTATTTGTCAAATCAACCCAAAAGTATTATAAGACAATAATAGGCTACTAATTGGACACATTGTTAAGACATTCGATCAATGCATAAGTAATATGTTAACTAGTTACCATTATTTTGCATCTTCTACAATTAACTATTGTACTTATTATGGTACTATTAACGGTTGCATTTAATGTGTATTTGCTATTGTATAAAAGGCAACACCATTTAATTCGGAAGTATTATTTGTAATTGTAATTTCCAATATTTACGTAAATACTTAACCTAAACTTTAGTTTGAACTACTACTGTATACGAGTTTAAGATTTACTATTAAATTTAACACCATTGCACTGTCTTGGGTCTAAAAGTAAGATTATTCGCGGTTATGCACGCTATAGATAGTAAACTGTGCATGACCATTTGTGGTGTGCGGTATGATAGAAATAGTATTGGACATTTCTTCTTCTTCGTTTTTTTCTTCTTCCAAATGATTTAAACATGTGTTTTATTAATGGAAAAACATGACAAACAAATATTTTGTTGTGTACAGGAATGGCAACAAGCAAGCTTATATAAGCCGGCTCTGATTGTTATTTCAAATCAATACCCCAATCGTATATTTGTAAAAACACAAAAAGAGCCAAAATCAATCAAAGCAAAACAAAATTCATTTTAAGTACTTAATGTTATTAACATTTTTAGTACTTAACTGTCAATTTTAACGTCGCCAAAAATAATACAATTGTACATCTTCATATCGAGGTAAAGAAAATTGTATACTTTCAACCCTGTTAAAAAGGCAATTAAATGATACATAATTTCTCTCTCTCTCTGTCGCCCTCTGGCGGCAGGGATAGCTCAGTCGTCAGAGCGCTCGACTTGTGCACGCGCGTCTCGGGCGACGTGGGTTCGAATCCTGACTTCAGCAAACTACTTTGTGATTGCTGGATAGTAGTGTCCAGCGCTTTGAGAAGCTCTCTGAGCTTTAAGTGCGCTATATAAGAGAAATCTCTTTTTTTTCTCTCTCTCTCTCTCTCTCTCTCTCTCTCTCTCTCTCTCTCTCTCTCTCTCTCTCTGTGTGCCTCTGTCTCATTCTGCCTGTCTCTGTCTGCACACACGCACACACACGCACAAACACACGCACTACACACCACACGCAAATTAATATTATCACTTTCTTTCTTTTCCACTCCTCACCTGCCTTCCCCTGACAAATAGCTCGACGAAGGACAGGAAGGGGAGAAAAAAACACCTCGCCAAACACCATATTGAGGGCGCTAAACAGGTTGTGAACACAGTGTATCAGACAAATTGCCACTTGGGATAGCCCCAAACAGCAGAAAAGAGGGGCAAATTAAATTCCTTAAGTACCCACAGCCGCAACCCTTAGGGAGAGGTAAAAACACGAAGCTGAGAGAAACCTCATCCAGACCAACTGGGACGGCAGGAGTAGAGCATTGAAAATAAAAAGTAAGGTAAGAAGGGGAAGTGCGAGGTAGACTGCAGACTATTTTATTTCCAGAATACTGGAGCTGTCAAGTAAAGTTTGTATTTTTTTTTTAAAACCTGGGACTGAGCAATGAAACAAACCTCTTTCAGATTATTGAGGCTATGTATTATTGAGGCTATTTGTTATTGAGGCCAATTTGCTTTTGAGGGTCATTTGTTATTTAAGCTGGTCCTGATTTGGCTCGTAAGAGTCCGCTGGACCTAAAGCAATAATCATGTAATGTAATGTAATGTTATTTAAGCTATTTGTTTTTGAGGCTACTGATTATTGAGGACTATTTGTTAGTAAGACTATTTGTTAGTGATGCTATTCGTTATAATGATCTAGAAAAAAGGTTTGGGAAAAAAAACAGTAAAAGAGACCACATTTTACGGACTGTTTTTTTTTTTTAATCAATAAAGAAAAAATGCTCGAAGTGGACACTTCAATGCTGAAACTCCACACCTCTTCAACGCAAATTAATTCACAGAAAAGCGTTTTTGCCAAATCCAATTAATGAGGGGAAGCGGATGGCAGAAGGAGGAGAGAGAGAGAACGGTTGTGGAGGGGGAGGGGAGGGGGAGAGGAGGAAGTTTTGGAATTTGAATGTATGGCGACGAAATGAAGATATAGCATTATAATGCGTTTGGTGTTGTTTTTTTTTTTAATGAATAAGCAAATATAAAAGAATATAAAAAGGAGTAAAAAAGAAGAAGCCCCGAGACATAATATAAAATCCCAAGAGTTTACTAGTAAAAGTATCCACTATATACTTGTCTTCTATGATTTTATACCACCCCTATGTTTTAGTCGTTAGTTAACCTATCTACCTGTCAATACATTCCCAATGGGGACACTTTAAGCTGAAATACAGCTGTAAATGATACGTATCAAATTAAACATTTTGAAGGGCAGTTTTATTATGTTATGTTATGCCCAACGAGGGTCTGCCAACTATAAGTTCAACTTCAGACTCTATAAACATGCATAACTAAAACAAAACTTTTGGAATCAGTTTTAAAAAGTATTATTTTAAAATAATAGTGTGATTTCGACTTATGGTCAAACACGCTAGTTGTTAACACGTCTTTTCGACAAATGCAGTCCTTTGACATGCACTAAATGCACTCAACTGAATAAAATGGCCGAGAACTATGATTACAATCCACAGTTTGAATAGAATTGTGGTTTCTACCGTGTATCGAAAAACAAGCTAATAGTTAACATGATCAGCTTATAGGTTTAATAGATGCTAGACACCGTGGAAAACGAAGTTTCTTTGGTCTTACTGAAAGTGAAACATCACTTGAAACTGTAACAAGTTACTCTAGATATTAGTACTTGTACAGCGGCAGTGCTTTACAACTGTATTAAATAAGATAGGCGAAGACGGAGAAGAAAAATTGTTTATAATATTGCATACCACTGGGTATCGGCGATTCCATAATGACGGGAGCTACAACAAGCAAGCAAGCCAGAAACAAAAGTCATACAAAGTGATACAAACGTAGAACTCTCAAATAAAGACAAAAATCACAATTAATTAAAATCATACAAAATGAAATACGACAATACAATGTGAACTCATTCAGACAGATGGTAAAACATTACTTAATAAAATACAACAAATCTATTTTTAAAAAAAGGGAACTCATTCAGATTAAAACCTACTTGAAACGTGATAAAACAGACAATTAAACTGTTTGAATGTAACTTAAACTTGAAAAGTACAAGTAAAACACATCGAAATAACGAAAGACATCGAAACAATAGGAAACGATGCAAATTACATTTGCTAACACAAATTATTTAAAAAACAGAAGACAATGTAAATTGTAATAATTAACAGAAATTATCTAAAACAAGAGCTAGTGTACAATAATTTAATTAACAAAATGTGCGACGGTTGATAAAAACAAATTAAGCACTGAAAAAGCAAAAAGGTTCGAAAGGAATAAAGAAGGAAAATGAAGATGAAAGAAAGCTAAACAAACGTATGCGTTTAAAAACAAGAAAAAAGAATGACAACTAAAACGAAACGACACATAAAACAGAATTATGCATTTAAAAAAAATCAACAACACTTAACAAATTAATACATTAAAAACAAAAGTCACACAACAAAACACAGAGCTCAGTAATAATTCCAGAACAAAGTTTTATTAAGCCTACATAGTTTGAATATGTTCAATATGTAATTAATTCGTTAAACTAATTTACAAAGTGCCTTCAGTTATTTAAGACCATATAAAATAAATATTATAGTGACCCGATCCCTCGAATGAGTACTAAAGCCGGCCGATGCAATTCTGAGCTGTGGCCTGATATAGTGCATTTTGACGTTTTTGCGTTTTTGACTACAATGGGCGGGCATCTATCTTTCTTGTACAGAAATATTAAGCCATATTTTAAACTCTAAATGTTAAAAATATGACATTTAGTGCAAGTATCCTCCGACAGTTATCGCAATTAATTGCCGAAACAATACCGTTTACAATTATAATTTCGACATTCATCCCTTACAGCAACCCGATATAGGTGCGTAGGGTCAATCTGGGTCATTCTGACTTTTTTGCGTTTTTGACTACAACGGGCATGTATCGTTTTTGTACAGAAATATTAAGCCATATTTTGAACTCTAAACAGATGAAATTACCTCCTTCCCTCAACCCCTCTCCCCTCCCAAAAATAAATAAATAAAGGAATAATAATAAAATAAAATAATGAATTAAATTAAATTAAATTTAAAAATATCTATCTTGGGGTAATAAATCCGATCATCGTTGCACAAGTATGATCTAAAGACAGCGAACGGTAAGCACACACACACAAAGTCTACAAATGTGACTGTAATCTAAAGCTCGGTACAACGCCAAATTTTCAGTCTTACCCCCGAATCTTTGTCCTCTTTCTTAAGATGTTCAGCGATAAAGTTGACAGAGTCGATGGCGTCCATGATTTCGCGGCAGTATCTGGCTTTGGGTTGTCTCCTGTGCAGAGTTCCTGATGACAAGGAATGGCTGTCCATGGGATGCAGTACCTCGTCCGCAGATCTACACGGTGTATAGAGAGATAGAGAGAAAGATGGTGACAGTTTACCATGCTGAATAGTAATACATGTATATAGTGTTAGAATACATTTTATAATAGACCTAAGTAGTGGTTGTTGCATCAATTTTTATTCATCAGATTAACATAAGTTGTACTGATAATAGTGGATCACAGTAAGCTTTCCACTCAAACAACAGCGTAGTAGGCTAGATGGTACAAGGGCAAACGAAACAGAATCAAGGAATGGATAATCTCGTATGAGGAACTTCGGAAACGTGACAGAATGCAAAAACGAATCTTTAACACACCTCCCTCTGAGCAATCTGGTATCTGGAGATGCTTCGTGCGATCCATAAGGAACGTAGATAGGTTGCGGATGTTGAGGATAGGTCTGTGAGTACGCATAACCCACTGGAGGCCGGGTAGTCAGATCATCAGGCTCCTGACCAGCGAATGGCTGTCTCATCTCTATTCCGTTGCACGACCTGCATACATAATTATTTTATTTTATTTTATCTATTTTATATTTTTTATATTATTTTTTTTAAACTCTAGTGGAACTTTTTAACCACCTCAACGACGTTATTATTTTAACCTAAGGTTCCAGCAGTGGCCCAACCTTTTACCTTGTGTATTTTATTTTAAGTCATTTCTTTAAAAAGATGATACAGTTTTCGTATTTGTATTCAAAACAATACAAAACAGGCTATATTCATTGAACATGTAAAAGTAGGTTCAAAAGAGTACCATAAAACTAAACAGTGGGTCAGGTCTTAGTAGATAATATCAGTGAACGTCTATATAATTTTTTTAGCCATAAGAATGCTCATTGTGGTGAACATGTTACTCGTTGTTTTATTGTTCGTTTTGAAAGTTGATGAGTTTCTTAGCCCATTGTCTCCTAACTCAGCCCATTGTCTCCAGGATATCTCAGAAATTCTCCCGCATACTTCGTCCCTTTTTGGCCACTATACTAATAATTTACCTCACAACGTACTTCTTGGTCTTTTGATCGTAGACGTTTTCTCCCTCAGGATGGGGTCTGGGCATGATGAGCAGGCGTGGCAGGATGCTAAGGAACACTCGTCTTACCCAAGGGGACATGCTGTGTGTAGCTGGGGACCTGTCAGTCAAAAGCGTTAACGATATTTTCTTAACGTAACATGCTGCACCACCCTGAGAAAAAATAAAACTGAAGAGTGATGGATGATGATCTCTATATGAGCTGATTACCAAGTTCCCTTTAATTAAAGGTCCCCATACACTTTTGAATGTACGGAGCTGAGATATTAGCTTCTTTTAAAGTATTTGTATCGTGCATAACCTTTAAAACGAACGTATTAATACTGTTCTAATGAACATTCTTAATGTAGTAGTATACTCATACATAAGAAATGTATTCGTCCAAGAGTTCACATTGGATACTATTCAAACCTATTGCACCATTCCAAACGTTTTTTTTAGGATAGTTTACTTGCATTGTTACAAGCAATAGCTGTTGAAGTTCTCTCAACGTAATTGTATATATGAAAGACAATTTACTAAGAACATATAAATTAATTACACTGACAGGAACTATTGACAAAGTTCTGTTTTCTTAATTGTTTGATCAATTGTTCCGTCATCCGTTCTGTTTTATAGTTATTTCATCCATTGTTAGCAGATCGATTTTACTGCTGTAAGACAGCAACATAAATCAGAATCAGAATGTGTCTCGCCCACTGGACAAGCTGGGGACTCATTTTAATACCCCCACAAGCAGAAAGCAAATGTATCGGTTATGCGCTACAACAATCCAAGTCATTATGAATATAATATATAGTCATGAAAAATGAAACAACAAACTAAAGGTTAAATTGGCATTCACATACAACCACTTCAATACATCAAGGCTAAAATGAAAAATTATTAAAACGTGTAATAGTCGAAGTAAACGTATATATTATTGTATAGGTTACAACAATCCAAAGTCACGGTGAATATATAATCATAATAAATGAAACAACAGACTAAAGGTTAAAGTGACTTTCTGCTGAAGCATCGATTGTAACGCACCGCGGCTAAAATGAGTAAACTGACAAATTATCAAAATGTGTTATTGTCAAAAATGAATCAACAGCGACACCAACCACAACTTCAATCGTTGTATAGGCTACTGCAATCCAAATCATGGTAAGTAAGACAACATAATGGATAATAAAAAAAAGTCAGGTTAAATAACATTGATCTGTACACGCGTCAATGACACTACTGAATACAAAGCAAAATACGGATGATCAACACGACTGTGAAGAGCTCAATTTCAATTATGGCCAAAAGATAAAGGAAGTTTGTTTTATAATGAAAATCAACAAGTTTAACTTAAAATACACCACTCATTAGGACAGGTGTGGAAAATTTACATGCAGCAATCGATCAATCAATAAGAAGAAGAAGAAAAAGAATGGTAAAAAATAAAACTACACCAGCTAAACCAAGCCAAGCTCCAGCATCCAGTATAACGGAAGCCCAATACACCAAATACAAAGGCATGTTTGGCTTCCTCACACGGTGAAACTGAATTAAAATACAACTTAGCTTGGGGAAATAATAAACCTGTGTAGGCTACACGTAGACATTTGCATTGAGTCATGCAATGTTAATGCTAAGCCATTCTATAAGGACGAAATTGCCATCTTTAAAATCAATACAAGACAATCTTGAATTAAAAAAAAACAACAACAACATGTGTACAAAATAACGCATAACCCCATCATTGCTATCTGTTCGCTCCTGTTGGCAACATTACGTCTTGGGTGATTTGGTTTTCATCCTCACTTTTGGTCAGAATCTTCGCCATTTAAGAACAGTTACTGATTACCTTTCTATGTTTAAAACATCTACTTACCTTACGTTAGTCAGCTTGCAAATATACAAGCTACTTTCGCAGTAAACTAAATAATAGTCGAAAAGGCCTTGAAAAGAGGTTCACTCGCTCCATCAAGTTGTACACAACGCTAAACATCATTTCTGCAATTAATCCGTTCTTGTAAGCACGTCAACCTTAATGTAAAATAACATTGACCAATACCGCCAAAAGCATTCCCCAAGCATGCAATGAAGAGAGATTTTAAAAAATTTTAAAAATAAGAGAGACTGCGACGGTAGCCAGGTTTTGTTTAAAGCGTGAATGGTACAGCACGGATACGTGAATCAACGTCCATGGCATCTGAGTATGAGCAAGAAAGTTTAAGTTGTGGGTTTCCGTTTGTTCAATCGTTCGTACCTAGGCTAGACGAAACCTCACTAACCTGGCCCGAAGTTACATATAATTATATGCACAAAAGCAGTCGAGTCCAGAGCATGCAAATGAAAGAAAAACAAAAAGTGAGACTGCGGCAATAATCTGACCTGAAGTGCACGTTGAGGACGACGACGGTGACGATGATGGACAGCGTGACGAGGATCATGGTGAACAAGAGGTACTTGCCGATGAGCGGCACGACGATGGACGTCGGGGGGATGATCTCCGCCAACAGCAGGAAGAACACAGTCAGGGACAGCAGGATGGAGATACACAGAGTCACCTGAATTAGCGTCACACGTTAGTACCTTAAGATCTCCTCCCCAGAGCACAGTACCTTTCATGGCCAGCAATGATCATTCCATCTTAGAAGTTAGTAGAAAGCATTTAAATATTATTTTAGAATTCAAATCAGATAAGTAAAAACATTTTGGCGTGTAATGATCTGTAAACAAAATAACAATCTCTGAGAGATTTTTAAATGCATTTGTGTAAAATTAATTTAGATGTTCGGTTTAGGGAATGTCCGTTGGATGAGAATCTATAATAAAGATAGTAAGGCTTTTCCTGTCAAACTGTCAAAAATAAAGACTGAATTCAATCAGTACTCAAACTTTAAATTTGAAGCAGGGGCCCCAAACACATCAAGCCCATCTCTTATAGCCTATACAAGGAGTACTCCTTGAGCCTATATTAAAATTATCAACCCGACGATTCCAGTTATCAAGGTCAATTAAAATAACCACTTCAGGAATATGAAAAACTAGCAAACAGAGAGTTCCGTCGGTTCAGTCCAGACCACTGTACTAAAGGAATTCCTTCTTCACAGTCCACAATTAAAGACAGGTTATGAACGACGTTGGTTTATAACTCCTAGAGGGAAGGATCATTTCCATGGCACCAGGTCAATGTAACACGCTATAGAATGCAATGTTAGTTGCGGAACAGCTATTCTGTACTAGCGAGAGGGATAGAGAAGTCTACCCATGGCTACCATAGTGACACTCCAGATAATAACATTGTCTAGGAACTAATGATACATTATGCACAGCTCTAAAATCATACGTGGTGAAATCACTCGTTTCTAACTGAATACAAAGTCAAATCACTCATGTAGGCTACTACAACAGTACTTAAAAGAGAGAGAAACAAGAGTGAAAAGTTTTTTTATTTAAATGGACCAGTTACGTGATTACATCTGCATGCCGTCAACACCATCATATCCCATCATGCTGCTGCGCGGGAAAGCGACGGCAACCAAGAGAGAGAGAGAGAGAGAGAGAGAGGTTCGCGGGGTGGGGGTGGGGGTGGAGGCGAGGAGTGGTTGGGCGCGGAAGTGAGAGAGAAAGTGTGCAGGAGAGGAATGGTGCTGAAACAGAACACAATGCATGTTGTGCGCGCACATTTGCAGCGTGACAACCGTTCCAGTCGCTTCGGGTGATCGCGAGTTGAGATCAGCGGTCCCACTGACGTCACGTGGAACCAGCGTCAGCGTTCAACTGTCGTCATCAACACAGCAACCACCCATCTTGAACACAAACCAAGAACAAAGAGAGGATACACCGCGGCGCCTATTAGCATGAAGAAGTAGCACGGTGGTCGCTAACAGAGAGTTAAAGACCCCAGGGCCCTCCCGCTAGTAGCTCGTAGTGTTCCGCAACAAGCCGTGGGATCTTTAACGAACTAATGCATGATACTAGAACCCAGCTGTCGCTGTGTATCGCCACCTGCCGAACCATTGGAGAACCAAAACAGACAACAGCAAAAACAACACTGGCGTGAAGAAGAATCAAGTACAGATGACCGGCCACTTCCACGCAGTCGTCGAGCTTGACAGAGAAGTCAGCCTGGGCAGTGATATAAGTTAGGATGTGTCTGCAGCAACAAGGTTAGATTAAAAGAAACACACACGCAGTATCTATCAACATACACAACAAGCCATGCAAAGCAGTCACACCAATAAAATCAAAATTGAAACTTTCAATTTTAAACAAGAGGTTACTGGTATCTGATTATATATATATATATGATAAATATTTTAAAAAAAAGTTTACAAATTGAAAAACGCTTTTATACGCATGTCTAAATAGTTAATTAAGCCAAAATTATCTGAATAAAAACCAGTTGTTTAAACATACTTAGTGCAAAACACAGGCTGTGTACATACAAATGTGTACAAATGAGGAAACGCATTATTAGTAAGAAAATAGGTACTAAACTATGAAAACCACGCACAAGATAGTAGCCACACGCACGCAAAGCTCACACACTTAAAAAAAAGCTTATTTTTATGCGGAGAAAAACACAACAAACAAACAAACATCGTGTTTTTTTTATAGACCTTGATACAATGAAATTTTAAAATAAATAAAACAAAGAAGACATCCACAATTTTAAAGTGGCTGCATATATTCCTCATTATAATGTTTAAAAAAAGATTTCTGTATAAATAAATCCTAACAGCATGGCACAAGACGAAAGGTTTCTAATATTGACGCAAACTTCAATCAGAACAAGAGGCACCGGTACGAAAATTATGTTAAAACACTCCAAAAGGCCCCGGAGATCCCAGCGAGCGTCACTGGGCGTCACTTTGGATAACAGGCACCGAGTATTTGCCTTCACTTATGCGAAGCAAAGCCTTGAAGCTTACGCTGTCAGTTTATGTGTATTCTACGCTGTGTTTATTTGTATGCGCCTGTAGTAATTAAAATTACCTATCCCAAGTAAGCTAAGTCGCGTACTGCTTACAACAGAGGCTCTTTTACAACGCTCGGACACGACGTTTAGATTCAAATTTCGCAAAACATATACAAGCCAAATGTAATCTCTTAGCGTATGGAATTCCCTTTGTAAAATATTTATTTTCCACCACGTTCAACTAAATAATTTTTATTTAGAAGCATATTTTCTAAATAATCATTTCTTTACAAACAATGTAAGATTTCTCTAAATAATAATATATTGTCTCCGTAAATGAATTATTATTTACACCTAAACAATAAACTGTTTAGGTAAATAAATCATGATATAGGTAAATAAGGTGTTGTTGCCAAATAAGGAATTATTTACCACATAATGCATTATTTAGCAGATTGTGTTAAATAATGTATTATTTAGAAATGTTTCTATATAATGCCTTATTTAGAAGAACTTGCTAAATAATATATATATATAAATTGCTTAGCCGGAAGTCCTTCTTCGCCTTTACTATAAAGTTTGTCTCCTATGGACGCTAATCTGGGCAGGTGCTGAACGCTGCTGATCGGCCTGCTGTGTGCTCAAAACCAGCCAAATCGTTATAGCCGACATTTCCTTACCGAACGTTTAACCGTTTCTGAGATAAATAAATAAACAAAATGTCCACAAACTGCAATAGCCTCATTCCGCGCGCTTCCATTAAAAATAAAATTGAGGTTTCAGGAAGGTTTCCCATATAGACTAAAAAATTCATGGTTTTTCTACGAAGCATTTGTAGATTAGTGGGTTAATCTTTCGCCTACGGTTTCGGGCGACCCAAGATCGATACTCACGCGGGCCATATTTTTTTTTATACTTTTTTTTTTATATATTTTTTAAACACTACAATATGGATATTTTTTTTAAATTTAAACTTTTTACCTTTACTTTATTATTATTATTATTATTATTATTATTATTATTATTATTATTATTATTATTATTATTATTATTATTACTATTATTATTATTATTATTATTATTATTATTATTTATAAACTAATAATAATAAATTATTATAATAATAATAATAATAATAATAATAATAATAATAATAATAATAATAATAATAATAATAATTATTATTATTATTATTATTATTATTATTATTATATCAAATTTTCTTCTTATTATTATTATTATTACTTATAAACTAATAATAATAATAATAATTATTATTATTATAACAATTATAATATCTTATATCAAATTTTCTTTTAAAACCTTGGTGTTTTTTATTATTTCTATTTGTATTATTCTATATTCAATATTATTATTATTATTATTATTATTATTATTATTATTATTATTATTATTATTACTACCAAGGATCGGGATGGGATGGTACGTGTAGGTAAAAGGGGGCTACGGGTAGGTTTAAAGGGGCATGGGTAGGCATAACGGGGATACGGGTATATATAAGGGGGTATGGTGATGGTCGATTCCTTTCATCCATACCTGCGAAACGATCAACGGGGAAGTATCAAGGAGGGTACAGGTAGGAACCAAGGGGGTATAAAAGGTATCAAGGGGGTATGGGGAGGTATCAAATGGGTTCGGGGAGGTATCAAGGGGGTATGATGAGGCATCATGGGGGGGGGGGGACGGGGAGATATCAGGGGGGGGGGGGTATGGTGAGGTATCAAGGGGGATATGGGGAGGTATCATCGTCCAAATGAAACTCGCAGACAAAAGTTCTCTCTGTCTACATTTTAAACAGCATCATGTGTACCCTGGCTTGCCAGGGTACAAAAACCACTAGTGTATTATATAGAAGTTGTTGCTAAATAATGCGTTATTTACGTAAACGAGGTATTGTTTAGGTAAATAATAAGTTATTTATGGAGAAAATGTATTATTTAGAGAAATCTTACATTGTTTGTAAACATATGATTATTTAGAAAATATGCTTCTAAATAAAGATTATTTCGCTGAAAGTGGTTAAAAAAACACCGAAAAAATCGCAAATAAATATTTTACAAACGGAATTCCATATTAGCGTGCGTTAAATATTTTATAATTTTTTCTTTCGCATTTTGATCATGAGCCACTTTCAAGACCTGAACACATAATATGCTTTACATAGTACAGTACGAATATTTTTTACAAGTGTAGCGCAAAAATTCATTAGTTTCACGCATCTATTTGAGTTTTCTGCAAACAAATGTTACAGAGTTCTTGAAACCTTGAACAAATGAGTTTTAGTTTGTAATAAATTGTTTGTGTCCGTTTTCACAGTTGATTTCTCGGCACTTTTAAAATACTATATGAGTATTACGGTACGGAGTATTTTGCTCAATCTGACCTTTCTTTATCTTCTTGACCTTTTCCATCGCAACGCATACTAAGTTTCAGAGACTTCTAAGGCCTTCGTGGGTCTGAAAATTCTGACTCTCCGTCTGGTACTACCGGATTCAACTGAGTATTGGAGACTGCCGAGGTGGCTACATCTAAAAAAGCAGAATCGTTCCAAGCATAGGCATAGGCCAAGATCTCAGAACACTCATTCTGGCCATATCGGGCATCATTTCACTTGTCTCTCGTGCAGCCGGAGTTGATACTGTACCTTTTCACCACTATCGGACGGCAGATAAAAGACCAGCACAGTCAGGAACGAGATGGCCACGCATGGAATGATCAGGTTCACTGTGTGGAACAACGTCTTTCTTCTCATTTCAACCTAGAAAAAAATCAAAGCAATAGGTCAGAGTACAAATCCCGCTATTATGTAATTTCTTGAAAGCGGCAATAAAGTTATCTTATCTTAACTTATCCTAGGCGGTGTTTGTTACAATAGCCGACCGTCTATAATGACTATTTATACTATATTCCCATTCCATCCAATGTCGCCTAGGCGGCAGGCAAATATTATTTTCATTACTCACTCAGATCAATTTCAGTTGGTGGCGTGACGTAATTATTCAAATAAATACGCAAAGAGGATGTGCATTTGTCATGAGGCTACCAGTGCGCAAATTAACTCCTGGACTGTTTGAGTTCGATTCTAACAAGTCCGCAATCATCATCATCATCACCATCATCATCATCATCATCACCTCCACCACCACCACCACCCCCGCCATTACTTCCATCATCACCATCATTACAACAACCACCACCAACAATACCGCTATCACTCATCACCGCTACTATACAATCCCCATACAAACCTAAATGTTCTTACCCTGAAAGTGATGTCTGGATACGTTTCTGGACAGCACGGGTAAGACCGTTGGTTTTTCTGAGCTTCCACGCGAAGGATGTCCCATTCCACGCTAGGGTAGAAACCTCTGAGGTCCACACCCTTCTCTATCAGTACCCCCGTCTTTGCGTGAGGCTGGCATATGTGAACAAGGTCCACCTAAAAACCCAAAAACCACGATTCACCTATATACAAAAGCCTCAGAAAATATCGGCAATATATCAATTTATTGTCCACAGTCCACAGTCAGCCTAAAACTTTAAAGAATAAATAAGTATTTTTCTTTTGACTTCCGTCATAATAATAATAATAATAATAATAATAATAATAATAATAATAATAATAATAATAATAATAATAATAATAATAATAATAATAATAATAATAAAGTAGGCTTATATAGCGCGATACCCCAGCTCAGGGATGGGCTCACCGCTCTTAACATAGGATATATCTTTAAAACAAACATAAACAATCAAACAGGGTTTGCAAGCATTCACACCAACCGTACTCACACAGGCATACAAGGGAACAACAATACCGATCTCTTGAGGTCGCCACTCTTTGACTGAAGAAAAAGCGCGTGACAGAACCCTGTAGTAGTTGTTGTAGTTTATTATTATTATTATTATTATTATTATTATTATTATTATTATTATTATTATTATTATTATTATTATTAAGTTAATGGAGGATATTTTTTTCCGCTTCTTCTCAGAACAGGACATTGAAAGATAAGCGGCAGTCCCTAAATCAAACAATGTAGGCTTATTGACAAGACCGGCGTTGTGACTGTATTATAGTCTATTTTTACCTGGTCGCCGTCGTAAGTCCATGAACCGAACTTCATGAGACATTCCTGGACGTCAAAAGGAAAGAACTCCACGTTTATGATGCAGGAAGATTTGTAAATGGCAGGCGGCTCCCACACTACCAGACCATCTGGATGAAGCGTCGCTTTCGTCATCAACGTCACCTGGTAGTTGCCGTCAGCACTGCAAAAAAAGACAAAACAACAACAACCCGCATACAACTTAAAATCAAGAAGAACAATTGACAATTATCAAATTAACTACGTGACAAAATATTTGTAAAAAATAATGTAAATTAAACAATCTAGCTAAACTATTTACCTCGATCCTAAAGTTTTAAAAAAACATAATCAAGATGGCCGCACGTCTTTCTGACTAGAAAAGAGCATACATATATCAGAAGAACCATCATTAAGAAGAGTGAAATATTGTGCTTCCTCCTAGCTGTAGACAGTTTGCCTGTTTCCTTTTATGATTGGAAGAGCGCGTGCGGTGTCAGGGTCCGTGTCAAAAAATGCGGCGGGAATCTCAACAAGTGGAAAACGAGGCGATCCATAGAAAACTGGTCACACAATCAATATCGCCAGGGAGGAGGAGAGTGCCCTTCACAGCACACCCCATGCAGATTTCAAATAATAAATGGAACCCCTAGAGGGAGAAAAAGTCTATAGATTCGGCCTGTCTCGTATTTGCATAAATATGGATACATCGCGACTATAAAGGGGAAAGAAATTCAAAGGGTGTGCACAGGAAGAACTTTCAACGCTCCATCATGAATATCGCGATGTACGGGGACATTAAAAGATTTCTACCGTCCAACAGGAAGCCCTGCACATGTACCTTAAATTGAATTTAAAAAACCGAAGTTGTTTTCGCCCCTGACGGCAAAATTTGGGTCACGTTCTCAGCAAAATCAAGTTGAATTCCATTTAAATGATAATTATATTATCATCAAAGGGACACTTAATGAATGGAACAAAAACGAAAGTACGATAGACTGCTTGTCATAAACTGAAAAAAAACCTCTCACGATGCCCTTTTTGAACAAACGGAAAGAGCTTTCATACAAAGGAAGCCTTTAATGTTTGTAAGAAATGGAAATGTCTTATATTTTCTTTTGAAAACAAATGTAATCGGTTTCTTCTTCTTCAAAACAATAATCAAATAAAGACAGGAAAATAAAAGAAAGGAAAAAGAAAAATCTAACTTATAATATTATAAGAAGTCGTTTTCCGCTGGTAATCTATTGGAATCAAACATCGGGAGAACAGAAGGGGTAAAACATGAATATCTATTAGACCATACGGATCACCTTCCTCACGTGTACTCGGATGTAACGCGGCACCCGATTGGCCAGCATGCTGTGACTGATAGCGCCGCTCGTGTCAATACAGCAACATTGATCTTGACAAATGACTTCCTTTAAAGGCCCACCACCATGAACCGCACAGCCTCTGGCAGGAACGCGGCTATCTAAAGTTTGCGTTTCACTTTCTACATGTTACACTCGGTTTGATGTTGGAGTTTTCTATCAGTATCTGATTCAGCCCCGATGCTTGAATTCCTGATAGTTGTGTAACTCAGATTCGTTTATTCACGCAACCCGCTCAAGCAGCATACAATTCACAAAGTCGACGTATGAAGTTTTCCACTTTTATTCAGCACACATCAACAACTGCATACAATTCTCAATTCAACTCAACAACTTTCACAGCAACTTTCCAAATCACTATCAACAACTTTACTATCTCTCAACAGCAACTCGGCACACGATTAAATAACCTCTCTCTTTTCTGGAACAATTTGGTACATGGTGGAAATGACGTACTGCCACCAATCGAACTAAAGATCGTCATCACTGACTTACGTCATACATTATTATTTCTCCTTCCCGAACATCCTCTTGCCTCGACATGCATCGGGAAATTTCTATCGAGAGTAAACACGCAGATCCAGAATATTCTACATCAATATCGACTAACGCAAATCATCAACGTTATACAAAGCCTCTCCTAACAACAATGCAAACTCAAATCAAAGGTAAATAAACTCCATTATTGAATACTTTGCAAATCGAAACGATTAGATCTATCGTACACGCTTTAGACACACTTTTGTTCGTTTCAACGTAACATAACCCCCCACTCAAGAAGAAATTTACTTAATTTCTTTCAACAACGTTGAAACGTAATGCACAAACAAAGTTCAGAATTAAAACTTACTTCAGACTGTCTCATTTACTGTCAATGTTCTCAGTTTATATACACAGAGTCCATGTTTTTCATCCGCAAGTCTTTCTGGATACTGTCAATGTTCACAGTTCATTCACACAAGGTCAATGTTTCTCATCTGCAAGTCTGTTTAGATATTGCCAATGTTCTCCACACAGTCAATGTTCTTTCAACCGCAAGGAAACGACGCCCTCGTCAGTTGCGGTCGTCATCGGCCCAGGGTCAAAGACGATGATCTCGTGGGCTTTCCTGGAGTCAGTGCATCCTCCGTTGTCTTTTTCTTCCGTCGGATGTCCGACGAAGTCGACGTTGTCAGCTCCCAGAATGCATTCGCTGGGTCTCACGATCAGGTTGGCTTCTGCGGGACGGTGGAACAGCTCCCTCAAGATCTGCAGATGCTCCTTCCAGGTCTGGGTGTGGACTTCATGTTCGACCAAAGTCGTAGAGCCTGGGACATCACTGAAGCTATGGGGAAACTCGCCCATAAGGTCCTTGAGCTCCATCTTCTGACCTTCCGTCAAGCTTGGTCCTAGCTTAACATCATCAATGCCTTCTTTACTGTGGAAGTCTCTAAGTTCCAACAGTTCCTCGCTGTCAAAGCTGTCGTCGATCTCAGCTGCTGTTGCTGCGTGTACAGTCTCTGATGGCCTTTCCACGTACAGCTTAAGGAGGTTGGCGTGGTATATCTTGGAATGCTGGCCGACCTTCACCTTGTAGTCGTTGATTCCCACCACGGTCTCCACTTCGTACGGGCCTTTCCACTGCATCAGCAACTTATTGTGGTCGGTAGGTAGCAGCACCAGCACTTTGTTGCCAGGTTTAAACTTCCTGTTCACAGCCCTACGATCATAGTAGTGCTTTCCACAGTCCTGGGACTTCTTCAGGTTTTCTCTGGCTATCTCGAGAGTCTGCTCCAGCTTCTCCCGTAGCTCAAACACGTACTGGTAGCTGTTCTTCACCTCTGGGGTTTCTACTTCTTTCGTCCACAGTTCTTTCAGGATGTGCATCGGCCCTCGGATGGTTCTTCCGTACAGCAGCTCGAACGGAGAAAAGCCGGTGGACTCCTGCGGCACTTCTCTGTAGGCGAACAGTAAGGCGTTGATGTAACGATGCCATTGTCTGGGCTGCTCGCTGCACAGTTTCTTCAGGGTGGACTTCAACGTAGCATTAAACTTTTCGACAAGCCCGTTGCACATTGGATGGTAGGGTGTCGTAGTCGAATGCCGGATGCTCAGCAGTCTGTTGACCTCCTTCATGCAGTCAGAGACGAACTGCGTCCCGAGGTCTGTCAGAATTTCTTCGGGCACTCCAAGTCTACTGAACATGTCCACCAGTGCCTCTGCTACAGTTTCAGTGTCAATCTTCTTCAGTGGCACTGCTTCTGGGTACCGAGTCGCATAGTCCACTAAAGTCAGTACCCACCGATGACCTTCTTCACTCGGAGGTCTTATTTCGCCGATTAAGTCTAAGGCCGCCCTTTTGAAAGGTCGGTCGATCAGAGGCATCCTCTGCATAGGCACTTTCGGGACCCTTCCTCGAGGTATGGTTTTCTGGCAAATGTCACACGATCGGCAGAAACGGCTGACGTCCGCATGAAGTCCTGGCCAGTAGAACACCGCCTGGATTCTGTCTGACGTCTTCTTGATACCTAGGTGACCTCCCATAATTGAGTCATGCGCTACTTCCATCACCTGGCGCCTTAAGGGTAATGGTACCAGTACTTGACGTAGTGGTTTACCTCCGTTGACCCTCGGGTGCTGGAAGATTCTGTACAGGATCTTGGCCTTCACCTCAAAATAGACCGTACCACTGCCTTTGGTCACGTGGTCTTGGCGGTTCCTGTACTTGTTTAAAGTGCTGTCAGCTTCCTGGAGCTGGATCAGTTTATCTCTGTCCACGATGGCAGCTTTGGAGTTGTCGGCGACCTTCAGTGGCGTAGACGTCTTGTCTCTTTTGGCCTGGGCCCTGGTAGTAACAGCACCGACGATCTCTGGTCGGCAGGGCTGAGCCGGAGTAGCCACATTGTCCCGTAGCAGCTCTGAAAGGTCTCCATCGGGAAATGGCAATGGATCCTCCTCCACAACTTCGACGCGTTGGGTTGAGGCAGGACTCCATTCTGGATCGGGGTCGTCGGGTCGTCTCGCGCCGTCGATATTCCCGATCATCAAATCATACAGCGGCTTCTTCAGGCAAACCGCTTCGACTTCGCCTATGTAGAAAGGGGTGTTGACATGAATTTTTGCAACTGGCGCTTTCACACATTTGCTGTCGGCCATGAGTGTCCATTTAGAATCGCCAGTGAATTGTTCTTTAGCGATTAGGTCTTCTCTGACGATGACCCCACTGCAGCCAGAGTCTCTTAAAACAGTCACTTCATGATTTCCAACGCGTCCCTTGGAAACAGGCATGTTCTGGACGGTCACAGCTGCGCTGGCGACGACGGGGATGGATTTTCCGTTGGCAAGGAGAAGTTGGCCATCGGTCATGCACTCTTGCACGTCCGCAGGGGTAGCTGTGCGCTCGGTCTCACTCGGAAGAATGACGCTCCCGCCGCACACTTGATGGTCAGATCTACTGGTTTGCCGTTGATTGGGGAACCGCCTCTGCCGGTTGCCCGCCGCTGAATTGTCCGTACTGCTCCGCTGTCCGCTACTTTTGTTTTGAGGACAGTTAGCCGCTCTGTGGTCTGTAGCGTTGCAGGTGAAACAGCCCCTTGAATGCCCTTCCCTGGGAGGAGGCGTGGAGTCTGTCTGTCTCTGGCTCGTCTGGCTTCCCTGGATCTGGTTCACATGGTTTCCAGTCTTCTGAAAATGTTTCGTCGCGCTGGGTGGCCCCAGGGTTTTCCCATGAGCGATGAGATATCTTTCAGCAGCCTCAGTCACATCTTTAAGCGTCTGCAGCTTTTGTTCTTCTAAGTGGGTCGCTAGGTCCTTGTGACAGGCATTGAGAAATTGTTCCTTCACGATCAGGTCATGGAGACTGTCGTAAGACTTCGTTTCGCCTGATAACTCCACCCACTTGTGTAGATATGACGACAGGCACTCCACAAACTGCTTTGGCGTCTCGCCTGACTTGGGCCGGCATTCACGGAAGCGTTTACGGTAGCCCTTCTCTGTAAAGTTGTAGCACTGCAATAGGGCCTCTTTCAAGACGTCGTAGTCTTTAGCGTCATCGTCCGACAATCTGGTGTAGACGTCGAGTGCTTCTCCCGTCAGAAGTGCACTTAGTCGAATCGCCCAGTCTTGAGGTTGCCAGTTAGAGCTTTTGGCAAACCTTTCAAATCTCGCCAAATAACTGTCGATCTGGTCCTTCCCGTCGACGAAAGCTGGCAATTTTGGAGCCATGTGGTCGCTGACGACTTGTGGCGCATGCTGATTGTTTTGGATACGCGCCAACTCCAGCTGGTACTGACGATCAGCTTCTAGTCGTCTTTCTTCCATCTCTCTTTCTTCTCGGCGTCGCTGCTCTTCTGCTTCTCTTTCTTGACGCCGCTCTTCTCTTTCTTCTCGGCGACGCTGCTCTTCTTTTTCTTGACGCCGCTCTTCAATTTCCAGACGCTTCAGTTCTAATTCTCTTTCTTTTTCTTCACGCAATATTCTCTCCTGGAATTTGACGTACTCCGTCAGCTGTTTGCCTTTTAGATTTAGTTCAACCCCTTTCTGCCAGAGGTCCGCCATCTTGATGCTTTTTTGGAAAGTTCTTTTCTGGAAAGTTCTTTTCTGGAAAGTTCTTGACTGGAAGGTTCTTCTTCTAGAAAGTTCTTGACTGTAGAGTTCTTTTTTTTCTGGAAAGTTCTTGACTGTGCTGTACCTTTCTAGACTGTTCTAGAACAGCACGCTTTCTGCAGTAGCGCTGATGCTTGTCACTAGTCGCCTTCGTTGACGCAGGCCCCGCTGTCCTCGTCGTATGCGACGCTGCACCACGCTGGTGTTGATGTACACGCTCCTGTGCTGAAGTAGACGCGACGTCCGCTCGCCGCTCTCTGTAACACTGGCGATGTAGCTCCGAGACTGTCCTTCGACGTAGTCCTGCGGCAGCCACGTAGTCCTGATCTGTTGTTCGCTCACGAAGCAACTCTTCAGCGACTATACGCCCTTGCAGTCAACCCGAACCTATCGGTGATGTAGTCCCAGTATGTTGGCCCCTCACGACGCAACTTGTTGGCGGCTACCCTCGATGACTGCCTCTCGTAACGTTGACTCGCTTGTTGTAGCAGTTGAACCCTTGGCTATGGCGTGAATCGCGGCTTGACCCCCAAAATGTTACACTCGGTTTGATGTTGGAGTTTTCTATCAGTATCTGATTCAGCCCCGATGCTTGAATTCCTGATAGTTGTGTAACTCAGATTCGTTTATTCACGCAACCCGCTCAAGCAGCATACAATTCACAAAGTCGACGTATGAAGTTTTCCACTTTTATTCAGCACACATCAACAACTGCATACAATTCTCAATTCAACTCAACAACTTTCACAGCAACTTTCCAAATCACTATCAACAACTTTACTATCTCTCAACAGCAACTCGGCACACGATTAAATAACCTCTCTCTTTTCTGGAACAATTTGGTACATGGTAGAAATGACGTACTGCCACCAATCGAACTAAAGATCGTCATCACTGACTTACGTCATACATTATTATTTCTCCTTCCCGAACATCCTCTTGCCTCGACATGCATCGGGAAATTTCTATCGAGAGTAAACACGCAGATCCAGAATATTCTACATCAATATCGACTAACGCAAATCATCAACGTTATACAAAGCCTCTCCTAACAACAATGCAAACTCAAATCAAAGGTAAATAAACTCCATTATTGAATACTTTGCAAATCGAAACGATTAGATCTATCGTACACGCTTTAGACACACTTTCGTTCGTTTCAACGTAACACAACAAGAAAACTGAAATTTAAACTCGATACCCTAGCCATCTTAAAACGCGCTTATTAAAAGTCACACAATTCAAAAAAGGTGCATTCGCAATTATAATGTGATGCACTAGTGACAGCCCTGCAAATATATTTATTCTATTTTTTTCTGGTAGTACGACTTTAATAACGACAGCTTTTGACAGTGGCAAAATTTCTGTCTGGAGAGGAATGTCAATACACAAAAGTGGTGTTGCTTAACAGTACAAGATGACTGTTTTGCTTGAACAATAAACTGAACGTGTGCTTTGGGGCAAAAACATATTTTTTAAAAGTAAATGACAAATATAATCTAACGTTGAACGAAATCCGCAGAAGACACAAAATAAATAAATCAAGGTATTTTACATCAAACAACGTGTACATGTACACATACAGAATGTTTGAACGTTTACTATTTTACATCTTCGTGTGGTTTTAGGTCAAAGATTACTATACCCGATCAGCTACAAGTTAAGTTGATTTGAACTGAAGTATAAGTTGAAACTCTTTTTTGCGTGTATATAAAATCATTTTTAATTTGTTAACAGACTTTAAAACACATCAACTGACTTGACTTGAACTGAAGTTTAAGTTGAAACTTATTTTTAAAATTATAAAATCACCTAATTTGTGAAAAGACTTTAAATACATTGATTGAATTGACATGAACTGAAGTTTAAGTTGAAACTATTTTTCTTAGTATAAAATCACTTAATTTGTGAACAGACTTTAAATACATCGATTGAATTAAATCTGAATTGATATGGTTACAGTTACTTTGTGTTATATTCTGTAATTTTTCTTGTATGACCAAAACAGATGTCTGTGATGTTTCATGGACAATGTAATTTCTGAATCTGTTCCGTTTTTCGTTTTGGATACCGAATACAAAATAAAGAAACTTACTTCTTACATAACTCCTTTATATACACCCGTACGAAGAAAGAAACTTACTTGTTAAATAGGACCATATCGGGCAGCCATATGTCTTCAGAGGGCACCTCAAACGTCATAATTCCTCCATACTCTCTGGGATTCCAACGCAGGTGTAAATCCTTCCATTCCTTGGTCACAGTTACAGTGGACACTTAGATCACTTTACAATAATTACTTTAGCACTGGTACTAAATGCAGCAAGCAGTTTTAAAAAAATGCTGTAGACGTCTAATCTTCATTAGTAAGAAGACGACTAAAACCAGTCAATTGAAAATGTATACATGTATAATGTTCAGTGGACATTTACATCCCTTTAGACTATGCGTAGGGATTTTAATACTGGAGTTACTACATTAATTAATCAGTTAAAAGCTGTTAACAGAGTTTAATTTGCGGTTAGGGTTAGGGTGGATTAATGAGAATCAACTGTATACACTATTATAGTGTAAAGATTTAAATTAGAGGAGTGTAATGTTGAGGAGTCAAAAGACTAAAATCAGTCAAAATGAAGATTTATAATGTTTAGTGAGCACTTGCATCCCTTTACAAACGTGCGCTTATCATCACTTTACAAATGAGCGCTTATGTTTAATACTGAGATGACTTAATTAAATCAGTTAATTAAAAGCTGTATGCTAATGAAAATCAATCGCATCTTAACAAACACACAAACAAAGAAGCAAAAGAGCCTACTACAAATTTATAATATGATAAGATTTCTAACAATTTTAATGTGCATTGAAGGCTCCGGCAGTGGCCCTCCATATTTACGTTAAAAATATGTATTATGTTTAGCGCTAGGACGAATGTGCCAGTAGTAGCGTTGTGGTAAGTGGGCTAAGGCGGTACTAACGTGTCTTGTCCACAAGCCAAAAACCAATGGCGCCTGACAGGTGTGGGTTCGATCCAGTACCTGGGCGTTATGTTTCTCCGAATATTATTTACTTTCGACTCGGGCAACGTCTCGGGGGTTTTCTCCGGGCACTCCGGTTTGCTCCCCCAGCAAAATTTCAAAATCACAACTGATGTTAGGTAGGTTGGGTTTGGGCGCGCCACAGGCTGCGACTGCGCTTTTCCCAGGGGAGGCGGCCCAGAATTTCCCTATGGAAAAGGGACAATAGGATAAATGACATTTTAAAAAAAGTGGACACACGGTGGTGCTGATTCATGAGATTGTTAAAGTTTACTACTATGAATGTTTATGGAGTTAAATGGTGCACATTAATATGGATTTTTCACTTTACCTATGTTTAATGTTAGTATAGTAGAGTAGCACGGGGCAAAAGGCCCCCTTTAAGGAACAAATTTTATATCTGTTCCTGTTTAAGCCACAGACAGCCCCAAATAGACTCAAACTATTGAGGCTTGCCTAGGCTACAAATTACCACAATCACTCCAGGAACGAGATAACAGGATGAGCACAATACCACAAAACCGAAAATTTATTTGTTGGCCTTTTTGCCCCACGCCTGGGGCAAAACGCCTTTTAGTGTGGGGCAAAATGCCTATTATGGGCCTTTTGCCCCACATATAGAAGCGTCTTGCCCCTTAATTACAAACAACATACATGAATTCAAAACTAAATAGTTTCAAGTTAAACTTAGTTCCATTGTCTGAATGAAGACCCGTCATGAATTCAGGAGCGCTACACAACTGGTTACGCTACTATACAACAGCTTGCGGTGGTGCGTCTTTAATCAGAGTTTCCACTATTCTCTTTCTCGGGAAAATGTACATTAGTGGCAAAAAGACTCCAGTTGCATTACAGGCACACACCAACGGTATTAAAACTCAGTACTTGTGACTTTGCCGACTAGACGCACGTCCTTTGAAGCCATGATCTTGCCAGGTTCTGCACTGTTGTTAGTCCAGTTTCATCCATATTTTCCACCCTTGAGGGGCCCCCCGTGGGGATGCTGGGGGTTTCAGTATATATAGTATCCCCACTTTCTGGAAATTTAGTGCTTTAAATTCCCACTGTCGCTGTCTTTCTCCTTTGTTCTTTCACATTCCTACACTGTTCAATCAATGTACCATACTATCTTTTTCTTACCTAGACCAGTCACCTACCTTTTTTCCTTAAAAACTCTTCTTGGACAAAAGTCTTCATTTGTGTGTGAGGTCTGTTGGATGAGCTTGGAAATATTGGACGCTTTCTTCCAGGTGGTCAATGGGGCTTCCTAAGACGTTATTATTTGGCAATGTAGGCATTTCATATACATGTATGTGTTTTGTTGCGATGCCTTTTGCTTGAGCCTGCCAAATGTTAAGGTTGTGAGTCTGTGTTGAATGGGTGGCTGACGTGAGCTTTCTCTGCAACATCAAATGCAAGGCGCTGCAAATCCCGCATTCTGAGTCCATGTAGTCGTCTCTGTGTAGCCGAGCGGAGTATTTGACTCCCGTCTCTCGGCTACGACCTTGAGAACATTGCTCCACCCGAGCTGTTATTTTTATTTTATCCCTCAAAAGAGGGACATAAAAATATTTGCCCTGCAAGGCGGTGAAGCGTGGTTGGGAGTACCGGGTTGCCGCCTACTAGTGCCACGCACTCTACTGCAAGGTCGCTGCCACCGACCTGCATAAAATGCCTGCCGACAATATGGTCCCGCTCGCCACCAAAAGCAGCAGGCGAATGGTTAGCCGGGGAGAACAAATGTCGTGTCGCCTTGTCCTGCGTAACCCAATGGCATACCCAAAGGAATCTGCAAAGCAGGAGCCACCCAAGGCTAGTCTAACCAAGAAAATCAAGGTAGACAATTTCTCTGCCAAGCCTCAACCAGTCGCCTCCCTTTCCGCTACATATGTATGTCAACATGAGCCTTCAGCTGCCACTCTATCCTGGGAGAAAGGGTATTGTGGTATCTGCCGAAATTGAAAACCCCAGGTTCAGCCACTTCCTTGTCCCGATGTTGCTGAAGTGTATGTGACGGAATACCAAACTCTGCTGACTCGAATTAGGGGAACTCCATTGCTTACAGAGATGCTGACAAGTTGTCTTGGTCACACTTCCCTTTGTAAGTTCTCGTCATGTCTGTAGACAATTTTAAAACGTTTCTGTCAGACTTAGTTTCAAAGAAAACTGGGCAAAATAAATTATTAAATACAAATATACACACATATTTAAGCAGCAGCCTATGTGAACTAATCGGTTCTTCATTCAAAACAATAAGGGGGCAAGAAGCCTTGTATGTGGGGCAAAAGGCCCAAGGTAGGCGTCTTACCCCGATACCACTATGGGCGTTTAGCCCCAGTCTGACTTACTGCTTACCTATAGAATGTAGTGGAAAAACCTGTAAGAATATTTTAGATTTAACAGCTCTGGCTGAAGGCTGACAGATCCCTCTAACAACGAAACAGGGAGACATTTTGTTTTATTTGCTATTTAGACGATGGCATCGAACTTGAAGGAAGTATACAATTACTCTAAACAAGGCGAATACAAACAAGTCGAACTGATAAACTGACCGTTTCGTTTGCTTCAATCCTCTTTGTGGCGTGCAAGTGCTGGTAGTGGGAGGAATCTTACAAAGCACGACATAACTCGTTGCATCACGTGATCTCATAAATATTGGGGATGGGCGTTTGACCCCCAGTAGGCCCTTTGCCCTGTGCTACTCTATTAGTAGCGTTGATATTGAGCATTTCTTCAATTTTAAAAAATGAAAATAAATTGAAACGTTATCTAATATTAATGTTAATCAGTTACGTAGTAGAATGTATTTATTAATGAAAATTTCTAACGTTTGCTTATTAGGATGATATAAGCAATATTTTAAACTGGATCGATACAGATTTTTTAATGTGATCTATTAGTGAAACTAACATTAAAAATAATATAACCGCCCTGAGAATCTAAGCATTCAAGCAATGTAATTATATAGGAACATAATAATGCCTATTACAAGGACGAATTCACCAGTCCAATGATTGAGATTCTTGAGGATCCATATTTCATTACTACGACGACTTAAACAAAGGAATATTGTGGATTAATGACGATGTTTATGTTAGTACTAGAAGAACACAATAAGTAGTTTAATGAAGATGCATTAGCTGCATTATTAAGACTTTAAAAAATTGCGTGATTCAGAAATATGCCATTCATCAGCAGCAACACCTAATCAGTCGAGATTTGGGAAGATGAAAATATAGGTTCAGTCTCTGGAAACAGGAAGTCGTCATGAATGATATGTAGGCAAAATTATATTATCTTGTTAATAAAATCGTTAAATTATTAATTTCACAATCATCCTTCATATAATTACCCGATTTTTAGTGAAAACAGACAATTAGTTTCCCAATAAAAGATCACGTGAAAAATGTAGATTACAGGAACAAAGAGATATCTATAAGAACGGTACCAACCATAACCTGTCTTCCTCCCTTGTAGATACTGAGACTCTTGGCCAAACCATTATTCCTATGTCATATTCTGTCAAAAACCCTGGGGTCACCCTAAACAACATCCTCTCCATGTCAGAATTCATCCGCAAAACCTGTCAAACATGCAACTTTCAACTCCGTAGAACAGGTCTTGCCCGCAAGCATCTAACCACTGACGCTACAGCCAAACTCAATTCCTCTTTTGTCAAGTCACGCTTATGTAGCCGAGCGGAGTATTTGACTCCCGTCTCTCTGCCACCACCTTGAGTACACAGCCCGACCTGTACTGTTATTTTCATTTATCCCTAGCAAGAGGAACATAAAAATATTTGCCCTGCAACGCGGGAAGCGTGTTGATAGTAAATCGGTTTGCTGGCTACTAGTGCCACGACACTCTCTAAAAGTCACTGCCACTGACTTGCATAAAATGCCTGTCGACAATGTAGTCCTGCTTACCACCAAAAAGCAGAAAACAAATGGTCAGGCGGCGAGAACATATGTCGTGTCGCATTGTCCTGCATAACCCAATGGCCACACCAAAGGATTCTGCACAGCAGGAGCCACCCAAGGCTAGACTAACCAACAAATGGAAGGTATACAATCTCTCTCCGAAGCGTGAACCAGTCGCCTCCCATTCCGCCACACTTAGACTACTGTAGCTCTCTTCTGGCTGGACGTCCTTCCTCTTCTGTTCATCTGCTCCAACGTATTCAGAACTCAGCTGCTCGTATGGTTTCTCACAATGAAAAACAAATCTATCAAATCACCACACCCATCTTACATTCTCTCCACTGGTTTCCTGGCATACCAGAGGATTACCTACAAAATCTGTCCTTTCTGTTGCAAGTGCGTCCACGGATTAGCCCCTTTCTATCTCACCCAGAACATTCACTTCTACAATCTAGAAATCTTTGTTCTTTCTCTGACACCCAATTCTACAAATACCCCACTACAAACTGCCCTCTGCAGGCTGTCGATCCTTCTCAGTGCTTGGTCCTTCAACTTAGAACTCTCATCCTTTCTCTCTCTCTCTGTCTCTGTCTCTCTCTGTCTCTCTTTCTCTCCCTCTCTCTCTCTGTTTCTCTCTCTCTCTCTATTTTCACAGCTCTCCAACAGTACATAGCCACTTTCAAGTCCAACTTGAAAACTCATCTCTTCCTTAAAAAGGTCTGATCTGTGCCTCCCATCATCATTATCTTTCCTTCTTTTTTGATTCAGACCAGCGCCGTCACACCGTAAGCCACCAATCCCCTCAATTGTTAGCTGCTCTCCTCCCCGCCCTCCCTCATTCGTCTTTGTTTGTGTTATGTCTTTGCATAATGTACTAATGTCTCGTTTTTGTTTCACTTCTTTTCGTATGTATTTCAATGTTAACGTTAAGTATAAATGCGTGAGAACTGCGCTTTGAACTGATGTCATTAGGAAAAAGCGCTATATAAATATCCCTATTATTTCTTTTTGTAAATTATTATTATTATTATTATTATTATTATTATTATTATTATTATTATTATTATTATTTTTATTATTATTATTATTATTATTATTATTATTATTATTATTATTATTATTATTATTATTATTATTATTATTTTAGTAATGCTAGTTTGCTATTTATACTGCCAAAAAAAAAGTTCTGATATACTAGGGCACACATTACCGTCTTGTAGGCTATGAAAGCCGGGCAATAGCATTTTAACGTGCTGTTATAATGTTAATTTTGGGAAGGAATAGAACCCACACACGATACCACCAGGTTAGTTAGTGAGGGTTTGTAGCATAAAAATGGGTTAAAATAGTACACGTACCATCGGAACAGCCAGCACAAACCGCTTCAGAAATGAATAATAGAGTCACTTACCTGACCTGAAGTCTGGAATCAAACTTGCCAATGCCCTTTGCATTTCCATGGAGTGTGTGCGTGAACGGACGTTGAGAGAGAGAGAGAGAGAGAGAGAGAGAGAGAGAGAGAGAGAGAGAGAGAGAGAGAGATACAGACAGCAAGACAGAGACAGAAAGACAGAGACTGACAGAGTTTCTGCTTGTACAGTAAAATACACTGTATAGGTGGGTGTTGTTTTTTTTTTTTTTTTTTTTTTTTTTTGGGGGGGGGGGGGGAAAGTAGCATGGTGCAATTCGCTAGTCTTTAGTCCATGTAAAAACTCTCCTATATTGAAAGCTAAACGATTGCATATTTTCTGAGTCTTTCTTGTGTGTTTGAGATTATACGAACGTGGTACATTGATCAATATATCACTTTAAAACTGTACGAATACCAACAAACAAACAAACAACAACAACAACAAATCTTTTTATCCTAAACTACCATGACTGGAGATAGCATTGTCCTGTAACACGCTTCATGAGTATGTTATTAGTAGTATGTAGCCCGCATGTGAAATTGCCTTCTGTAAACGAGGACAATATAATCTGTAAAGTACACCTGCTTACCACACAGAACAGAATACTTACTGCACTGGGGCGTAGGTTTACACACGACCTGTGATTTTCACTTTTTGTTCCCCAGTCAGTCCTGTAATAGTTACTTACTTGTTATATAAAACAATGTCCGGTAGCCATATGTCTTCTGACGGGACATAGATCCTGTCAACTCCTCCGTACTCGCCCGGGGCCCAAGTAAGCTTCTTGTCCATCCACTCCTTCAGTACGCATGCAGCGGTTAGAGGAAGAATGGTTTTAAAGCAAGCCCATCACCAAAAGAAGACAGTTCTTCACCAAACTACAGAATGCGTGTTATTAGGATTGTTAAAAGAAAGCCCAAAGTACAAATAAGTGTGTTAAAGCGCTCGTATAATGCATGAAAATGGAAGAAAGAATGAGGGTGGGTGGTTGGAGGGGTGGGGAATGGGGTGGAGTTGTAGGGGGGGGGGGGAATAAAAGCAGGAAAAAAAGCAACCCCGCGCGCTTCAAATGTTTATTTAAATTAATATTATATTTATGGAATTGTCATAGGGCAATAACAATTTTACTAATTATTTAATTCTACACATTTAAGGCATCATCTCGAATAAGTTCCACATGCAGTAAAGAGTATTATTTCGCATTTATGACTTACAATTTCCGATAAATGACAAATACTGCATAATCAATGCGTCGATATAATAATTGTTTACAAACTAACAGCCAGTAGTTCCTGTATGAACAAATATTTAATTATAAATTGTATAACCGATATGACAAGCGTTAATCTTTCCGCTAAAATTCATTGCATTTATTAGCTACCAACTGTAAATTGAATGGACTAATGGATTTGCTTGGTTATTTAAAACAACAATACAACAAAAACCTTATACCAACTGTTAAAAGAATTGACAATATATGTAGACACGTGGAATACACAATGATGAAGATTTCCCCTCAAAGTTGATTTGACGAAGATTGTGAGCTTGTATGTCTCTGTATGCAGGTTTCCAACAACTACTTCTGTACAGTATTTATTAATGATGTTGGACTCGAGCCATGCACCACTGCAGCAGAGTGACCTAGGGTGTGTCTGATGAAGACCTTTAAAGGTCGAAACAGCTGTCACGCACTTTGCTCTCAAACAACACTAATCCTCCTATATAGAATGGAGGAAAGTATTCCAGACAGACGTTCCACCTTAGCGTCATAGTATAAGGCAGCGTCGTACTGTCAACTCTGATAGGACATCTTCATTGCGAACACTGAATTATTAGTTCATTTTCTATATGATCATCCACTGTTCGGAAAATCTCTCTCTCTGTCTCTCTCTCTGTCTCTCTCTGTCTCTCTCTGTCTCTCTCTGTCTCTCTCTCTCTCTCTCTCTCTCTCTCTCTCTCTCTCTCTCTTTACCTACTTATATATATTTACCTGTCTCAGCCATACGTTGGTGGTCATGATTTGATTTTTTTCATCCTGAAAACAGAAGAAAAAAGCGTCATGCAAATCATAACATTAACAAACACAATTCGAAGATATAGATCTACAATGGCGATCAGTGATTGCCATTCATGGTTTTTGCCATGCACGTGTGCTTAAAAGAATAAACGGCAGAGGAGGCAGAGTGAGCACATTAATTGACTTCGAGCACATTAATTGACTGAGTATTTATCTGTCTTCCCCCCATCCCCTCCCCCAATGGTTCCTTTCCTCTTATTCTCATCCCATCCCTTTCCTCCAATCCTTAATACCCAAACACACCCTTCCTCTCATTCTTCCTCCTCCGCCTAGGGGAAAAAATCCTCAAGGTTAACGCAATCAATACGAACCAGCATTTCATTCAGTCTTTTACTTTCTCCAGAACTGACCAGTAGATCTAATTACTCCTAACCTCCAGTGTCATTGGAGCTATTCCACAGGCATGGTTTCTGTCCCTCCAAACTGTTTTATTGAATCACGCATCTCTTTCGATTTGTTCCAAAGCCAAGGTTGGGGGGGAAAAATGGGCAGACCTTTTCATGTCGGTCGTAAACTTTGAGTAACCTAGCATGTAAATATGCAGTGCAAAACTTATTTTTCACAATTATTTCAGGTCTTATTTTGAAAATAGTCTTTTGAGAAGTTTAACAAAAGAATCGATCGCTTTGCTCTATCAACAATCTGCAGAAAACCACATGTTTTCTAAAATCTATTACGAACTTGGTGCATGCGAACTAAGTACAGTGCATGACATTACATACAAATACAGAGATAAAGTGAGAAGGCAGAGAGAGAGCGAGAGAGAGAGCGAGAGAGAGAGAGAGAGAGCGAGAGAGAGAGAGAGAGATAGAGAGAGAGAGAGAGAGAGAGAGAGAGAGAGAGAGAGAGAGAGAGAGAGAGAGAGAGAGAGAGAGAGGGAGAGTATAAGCACACAAATGGAAAGTCATCAGACAGACATAGACGCACATACAGAGTATAGGCACACAAATAGAAATTCAGCAGACAGACAGCACGCACATACAGAGCGAATACACTCCATGCATAACACCCTTTCTTTCATTCAGGTAAGTGAAAATTCTGCAAGTCATTTTTTTCTATGAGGCAAGGCGCATTTAAAAGTTACTGAACTGATCGCAGAAAAGAACACGTCTGCTTAGCATGCATGACGACGACGACACACCAGCGTCCAGGGAACCGTGAAGAAACATGACACAGTAGAGCTTGGAAAAGACAAGGCTTAATAACTGTACTATACTCTTTCTCAAAGATACATAAAACTTAAGCAGTGACTATGTAGCCCATTTGCCAATTCAAAGAGCTGCTCAAGGCGTCATAATTGAAATCCAGCAGCCCAAGTTGCTGCATCAAACGCTCTGCCAAAGCACCTCGGACCACCGAGTCCCCTAGATCGACCTATGTCTGCAGGCGTGTTAGTTTGAACCTGTCATCTGCCAGAGTTCTGATCGAAGTCTTTTACGTGCCGCTGAGACAATGAACGGGGAAAGTGAAACACCATATAAAGAGTCGTGACACAAAGTCAACTCCTTGGAGAGATTACAAAAAAATCTCTCGTCGCCACTGGTAAAAAAAAAGCCAACTGATATCTCCTGCACGAAAGGCGAATGTTCCATCGACTGATCTATTGTGCAGCCACACTGTTTCATGATGTAGACCAGCAGGCTGTCCTCTGGCACCAAAGAGGCAGATTGAATGGCCAAGAGACGAGAGGGGTGGAGGAGTGTGTGTTTTTGGGAGGGGGGATGGGGAGAAACAACGGTAAGTCAACAAGCGCGGTCAAGATGATGATCTCACTCAGAATAAAGGGTCAGCAGGAATTAGAGCTTACAAAACGGTCAGACGCTGTTTATTGTTTTGAAACTTTTGCATTGGTCACAATAAAATTCTTCCCTCTTATAACGTGTCTGCTGACGTGAGGATGTTGTGTCTCACTATTGTTGTGGAAACTTGACCGACACCTCTGTAAAAACTGACCAACCCGACAATGTTTGGGTACAAATTGGTCCCTATGGACAAGGGAATGTCCCCTCCCATCGATCAACAAAGGTACTCAAAGAAAGGGAAAAGGTTAAGGGCAACGAATAAAATAAACAATGAATGCTGGACGGAGCTTTTCCGACTTTTGATCGAACAATCAAAAGTAAAATAGCTTGACAAAATAACATTATAAAACAACTTCATTCCTGCATGTAGGCTCACGGTCATTTATGAATTTATTTATTTCTATACTTATTACAGGCAATTTACTACAGCCCCTTATATGTAACAGTAATGATGATGATGATGATGATGATGATGATGATGATGATGATGATGATGATGATGATGATGATGATGACGATTATGATGAGGATGATGATGTGCACTCCGAGATTTTAGATGGCGACGACGCCGATGAGTCAGTTGTTATATCCCCATCCTCACGTCAGCGGACTATGAGCAAAGCAATGGACAATACTTTTCGCAGTAACTACAAGAGGGGAGAACGCTGTTGTGATAGATGCAAAAGTTGCGAAAGCAATCAATAATAATAATAATAATAATAATAATAATAATAATAATAATAATAATAATAATAATAATAATAATAATAATAATAATAATAATAATACAGACGCTGCTAATAGTTGTGCACCAACACAAATGACAAGAAAACAGCGCATAATAGTTGCCCACTTGTCGACCCGTTGTCACTTGTGAAGGCAATCATAGACCTTTTCAGCACAAATGATAAGGAAGAGAGAGATAGGACTGTCAACAAGTTAGGGCATGCATACGGGTAAGTTCATACTCTCTCTCTCTTTCTCTCTCTCTCTCTCTCTCTCTCTCTCTCTCTCTCTCTCTCTCTCTCTCTCTCTCTCTCTCTCTCTCTCTCTCTCTCTCTCTCTCCCTCCCACTAGTGAAGGCAATCATAGACCTGTTCAGCACATGGAAGTACAAACACATGGAAACACATCTCCTTCTTTCTATGACTAAGGGAGTTCGCAGCCAAGTCACGTGGTTTTGCCCTTGTGTTACTTCTGGTTGCAGAAAGTCTTATGTCCGCATCATGTGGAAGTACAAACCATGGACCAATTAGATGATTTTGTTGAGGCATGTAGATACTTTTTCCTTTCTAAATTTCTATGTACTAACGAAGAAAAAAAGTGTAAGTACTAGATTTAATGTTCTTCATCGGTTTTTGAAATGTGAAACCTGATGTTTTCGACTGTCCAAATAGCCGCTATCGTGTCATTCACTCATTGTCACTTCTTCTTCTTCGTAATACTGTGGATACCCCGTATTCGAGGAAAATGATTCCACTAGGTGCATGCTGGGTGTGTTCTTGTTACCGGCACTCACCCATCTAGGACATGAGCGTCAGGATCTTTAAAGTCCGTTAATGATGGACTGTATGCGACACAGACTAGACCTCGGTTTATACTCTCAGCCGAAGGAGTAGGAAATGGGAGTAAAAGCACAATGCCCCGGCCTAGGCTCGAACACGGGACCTTCAGATCTGCAAGCCAAAGCTCTACCATTAGGCCACCGTGCTTCCCTAGGCCAAAACTTGCGAGGCAAGGTAGAGATGTAGATTGTAGTCATTTCTTATCACGGACATTTTAATGATACATTTGTAACGTTTGTAGTGTATATATTTAATCTATCGTTGTTTTTGAATTTTTCTTTTAGTTTACGGCGAAACAGCAGCAACTGACCTGAGGGCGACGTTTGGCGGACATATCAACATGGTCAAAATATCACTATCAAAACATGTACTCCATTCAGCAACCGGTAGTTTGGAACACACACGTCCAAAAAAGAAGGGAAGCAGAGAACTTCGGGGGTTCTCGCCGAAAGCCGTGCATCCATATACTGAAGAATCCATGGTTCAGCACAAATGATAAGGAAGAGAGAGATAGGACTGTCAACAAGGGGCACGCATGCGGGTAAGTACGTACTCTCTCTCTCTCTCTCTCTCTCTCTCTCTCTCTCTCTCTCTCTCTCTCTCTCTCTCTCTCTCTCTCACCTGTCACACGAACTGCCAGCTTCCAAACATAGGCCAAAAGTAGTGTCAGTCAGAACTCCAATAAAAGCAAGCTTGATTGATTTATTGTTGCTTTAGGTCCAGCGGACTCCTCCGAGCCAAATCAGGACCGGACAACCCCCGATCCGCATAAAAGATCTGCTGAAACAACCCTAGTGGGAAAATTGAACGCCCTCCACCGGCCAGTCACTTTACAATAAAGACATCCCACGCGGGGGACGGCTGAGGGTTTACCTCAACTACGCGAACCCCCGGTTACAAAAACAAAATAGAATACAACCATCATTACAAATCATCAACGAAACATATACATATAAAATGCCTATATTGCTAAATACTAACATCATAGGAAGCCCTAGTGACCACCCAGCAGAAAGCGTCCAACACTCCCAAGCTGATCCAACAGACCTCATACACAAACAAGGAGTCTTGTCCAGGAAGAGTTTTCAAGAAAAAAGGTAGGTCATTGATCTAGCGAAGAAGAAGATAGTATAGCAGAGTGATAGGACAGAACAGGAATGGGAAAGAGTATATGAGGAAGATAGCAACAGTGGGAATTTAAAGCACTAAATTTCCATAAAGTGGGGATACTATTTATACTGAAACCCCCCGGCACTCCAACGGGGGTACTGTTGCCGCAGTGAATCTGTCATGCCTACAAAGGCAAGACAGGTTTTCAACTGGGGCTTTCACTGTTCCCTTTATAGGTTAGAACAATCTACAGTGGCAAGATTGCTCATGACCCCAAGGGGTATAAAAGCAAGCAGGGGAATATCCCTCACATAATTATCTGGCATCTTTCTCCACCCAGTGATCATATGGACATCTTCAGCGCTTCATAAATTAATCTTCGGAAACGTGCGGACGGAATGTTCTATGTACGGCATCATTTTCGTGGCTTTGAGTATGCCTGGTTTGCTTCACAATTTACCTTATTTTGCTACCCCAAGACTTCGGTGCTGGGCATCCAGAGAGCTCTTGAGTGTGGCTGAACTGTAGGTGTTGCAGTTGGTAGGTAGTAGGCTACGGCATCATACATTGCAATAGTGTGTGTATCAGAAGGCTTTTGGGGAGATATAGATCTCCATTTGTGTTGGTGAATCAAAAAGTAATTACATGTACTCTGTTGTTTCCATCATGAGACTTCCATCATACAAGTACCTCAAATATGGTTTTGGATCGTACTGTATGATGCACCAACGGCCTCGGAAACGTTACGACTCTCTAATACTATAATGGAATGACTCAATACAAAGGATTAAAAAAACACAAAAACTATTTTGAAAGTTTTGTTACTGAAATAAATTATTACGTCTTTTCAACTGTTTGAACTTGCATATAAGGTAACACTTCCTCATTGTACATATCTTTTCAAATATTTTCTTTGTAAGATTTGGGTTACAATATGAGGCGATAGTAAGATGAATACCGGTATGTTGGGAGAACAAAAACTGAAGGCCCCTCTTGGTTAAATGTTATGTTCTTAATAATGCCCGTGAGCTGATTATCTAGGTGTAGACGGCAATGATTAATGATTAATGAATCTATTTCCTGGAAGCAAAGCACACGTATTCCCTCAGCTTCTGGCCTGGAATCTCATCTATCTTTTAATAGTCTGCATGCACCCCCCATGGAAAACTCGTTTGTTTGGTTTGGTTTTTTTTAGCGTCCTCCGCACGACAAACATGACGAATGTCTTTCTTCCATGATTGCCGACTCTCCCACCAATACTCCAGCTAAAGTTTGTACTTTACTCCTTACCCCCGTTGGGGTGCCGGGGGTTTCAGTATAAATAGTATCCCCACTTTCTGGAAATTTAGTGCTTTAAATTCCCACTGTCGCTGTCTTTTTCATTTGCTCTTTCTCATTCTTGCTCTGTTCTATCAATCTGCTATACTATCTTCTTCTTCGCTAGACCAGTCACCTACCTTTTTTCTGGAAAACTCTTCCGGGACAAGACTCCTAATTTGTGTATGAGGTCTGCTGGATCAGCTTGGGAATATTGGACGCTTTCTGCCAGGTGGTCATTAGGGCTTCCTATGATGGTTTTATTTAGCAATGTAGGCATTTTATATGTATGTGTTTTGTTGATAATTTATAATGATGTTTGTATTCTATTTTGTTTTTGTAAACGGGGGTTCGATAAATTATAGTACAGCCTCAGCGTCCCCTGCGTGGGATGTCTTTATTGTAAAGTGACTGGCTGGTGGAGAACTTTCAGTTTTACCATTAGGGTTGTTTTAGCAGATCTTTTATGCGGATCAGGGGTTGTCCGGTCCTGATTTGGCTCGGAAGAGTCCGCTGGACCTAAAGCAGTAATCATGTCATGTCATGTAATGTAACTTTTCTCCTTTTGTGCCAAAGGTTATATCAGTGCCCATATTCATATAATGCAATACCCGCTTGTAATTTACCATGGGGATGGATACAAATCTATACCTTCCGCAGGTTTGGATTTGTCTGGTATTCAGAGAAGTTGAAAGTGCCCTGCATGCACTCGGCCAAACTGCCGATAATTTAACTGCGCTCTCTTGTCATCTCCATCTTCCTGTACGCTTTCAAAACATGGACCCTCACAGCAGATCTACAACGAAGAATACAAAGTATGGAGATGAGGTGCTACAGAAGATTTCTGGGCATTAATTTTACTATACCCAGCACATCACCAACAACGAAGTCCGACAGACCACCACACACGCCATTGGACAACATGATGACATGCTCACAATGGTGAAGAAACGAAAATCCGACGGGATGGCCACGTCACCAGAGCATCAGCCTTGCAAAGACCACCCTGAAAGGCACGACGCAAAGAGGCAGAAGAAGAGGGAGACCGAAAAAGAGGTGGGAGGACAACATTCGAGAATAGACTGGTTTGGCACTGAACGAAGCCATGAGGGTTGCTGAGTATAGAGAAAGATAAAGTAAGCTGGTTAAACGATCATCTGTGGTGCCTCAACGACCTTTGAGTTACGGGATAGGATAGGATAGGATCGGAATGACGTTGGAGAGGAGTTGCAATGCGAACCGGCATCGTCACTTTTTCCTTCACTAAAACTTCACTGTGGGTTCAGTACTAGGTTTGCAGCTCTATCTATGCTTGTGGTAGTTTTCAAAATGTTTGTGGGGAGCTTGTTAATGTCTGCTATGGAAGCTGTTGTTTCGTTGTCATCGAAGAACGCATGCGAAATAGAGGGGGATTCCCAGGAATGTCAAATTTTAGCTCGAGATAGGGCCCATGCGTAAGGTAAGCCTTTTTGAATAACGAGCGAAGGTTACCGGCAGATTTCTCCAAACCTAATGTAAGATAAAATTACCGCAAGGTCTATACCTTGACATAAAAACAACATATCGAAGGGGTTGCAAGCGGATCTTTTTGAATACAGGCCCATGTCAATACCCAGAGCTTGAGATAAAAACGCAACTGTCAAACTATTTAAAGGGACCCACTGTAACCACGCCCCCTTTGTGTCTCTACTTTACTGAAAGAACGAACTACGCCCTCTCGATAGATCCTTTTAACATTCGCAGTGAGTGTTGACCCACTAAATAAAATAAGCTTACAGCAAAATTTGACGCTTTCGAAAGTTTTTATTTGTTTTAATGAAAAAAATTCCGTTATTTTTAGTATTATTTTTTTTATTAGCAGCAACCGCTAGCCAACATTTGTGAGCTCAACATGAACTAATAGAAAAATTGCTCGGTAACTTGCTCGAGATACGTTGATAAAATAGACCCTACCTACGTCAGACACCAAAGACACATTCACCGAGCTTTGTGGTTAAGTCAGAAATGGGGTGGAAGATTACAAGGCTATGGTATTGATGTACCGTTAAAACAGGGGAAATCACTCCCCGAAATTGAACATTCAAACTGTAGCGGTTAGTTTGAGCAACGAAAGCCCACTGTATCATTGTGTAATGTAATAACAATGAAAATTTGAAGGTTAACCTGTTTTCGCACTTGGATGGGTGACCGCAAACCGTGAAGCGACAAATAACAACGCCCCCAGTTGACTCAACTATGACTGAGTACCTACCCTCTTAATGGTGGGGAAGGTAAAGCAGCGAGGGAGAGAGATGGGCATCACCCTCATTACGCTGGCCCAAGATAAGTGTGATCTCCAACATCACGCTCCCATACGGCCACAAGGCTATGGGACCACCTTTACCTTACCTTTACCTGTTTTCACCAAAAGTTAACAAAGCCTTCCAATTGGGACCTTTTAAAGGTTATGAACAGGACAACAGCAAATAAATGTCATCAACAAGGAAAATAAGCTGACCTGCTGCAATTTAGCATCGTTTTACCCAATTCAAAATTATTTCGGTAATTTTCTACCTTTGAACTCTAAGAGTATATTGAGCATCGTAAAGGCTACAATTGGTGAACCTTCTAAGAGATAGAAGAACTACATTGTTCCATCAAATCTGGTGCATTTTACAATTATACCGGTGGATGAACAATTAATTGGAAAAAAATTATGACAGTGTGTAGACAGGTCTATAAAGACAACTACCAATCTGATTTTCGGAAGTCGAAGTTTTCTTCTCTCGCCTATAACCCCTTGGGGTCATGAGCAATCTTGCCACTGTAGATTGTTCTAACCTATAAAGGGAACAGTGAAAGCCCCAGTTGAAAACCTGTCTTGCCTTTGTAGGCATGACAGATTCACTGCGGCAACAGTACCCCCGTTGGAGTGCCGGGGGTTTCAGTATAAATAGTATCCCCACTTTATGGAAATTTAGTGCTTTAAATTCCCACTGTTGCTATCTTCCTCATATACTCTTTCCCATTCCTGCTCTGTCCTATCACTCTGCTATACTATCTTCTTCTTCGCTAGATCAATGACCTACCTTTTTTCTTGAAAACTCTTCCTGGACAAGACTTCATGTTTGTGTATGAGGTCTGTTGGATCAGCTTGGGAGTGTTGGACGCTTTCTGCTGGGTGGTCACTAGGGCTTCCTATGATGTTAGTATTTAGCAATATAGGCATTTTATATGTATATGTTTCGTTGATGATTTGTAATGATGGTTGTATTCTATTTTGGTTTTGTAACCGGGGGTTCGCGTAGTTGAGGTAAACCCTCAGCCGTCCCCCGCGTGGGATGTCTTTATTATAAAGTAACTGGCCGGTGGAGGGCGTTCAATTTTCCCACTAGGGTTGTTTCAGCAGATCTTTTATGCGGATCGGGGGTTGTCCGGTCCTGATTTGGCTCGGAGGAGTCCGCTGGACCTAAAGCAACAATAAATCAATCAATCAATCTCTCGCCTATAGGCTACTTTCTTCTGCACTATGGTACAGTAAGCTTACTGTGAACAGAAGAAGACATACCAGGCAGTCGATCTTCCTCTACAAAAACAGCGCCCTGGCGCCCAGCAGCAATCAAAGAATAAACGAACCCCCAAATGACATTCAGCGTGGGGGTTTAAAAAAAAAAGGAAAGTCCAAGGGAAAGTAGCTACCCCAATCGAGACTCCACCGTAGGGGAGACAATTCTTCAGAATCAAAGGCGGAAATGGAGGCACAGGCATGCAATAATGAAAAGTCAAGTAACACCTTGGTCAATCAAGAAGAAGCGAAAGGAAGACATAAATGCTGATTATCGGGTATCTGTGGAGGTCAGACCAAAAGTTTTGGTACTTTCGGAATTTGGAGGTTTCTGTTGAGTAAGTCTATGACAGAGGACACCGACCAAAAATACTCCACAAAAACAGTACATAAAAAACACAGCCTAATAAACTAGATATAATAAATTTCCGTTTGATTTCAACTAAAAAGGCACGGAAAAAATGGGCATTTTATTGGGAATTTAAAATGGGTAATTCTGATCAGCAGATAAATATAAATCTACGGTAAAGGATAATAGGCTATTATCATAAGGTTGCCGAAAACACCCTAATGTCCTTGTCCTGCTCGTCATTATCAGTTTCACCGTCCTCGTCCAATTAGAAATTGGAAATTCCAATTAGATATACATCATCTTGAAAATGGAAAGATGTACGTTTTGAACACTACAGCCATCGTGGAATAAAATGGACAAGAATTCCCCAAATAAGGTTATAGATGTTGTATAAAATTTTCAACGTGAACAAAGATAATTATACCCACATAAAGTAATGTAATGCAATATTCTATTATATTGATGTTCATTCCCTCAATATTTTTATAATAAATGAAAAAGTTGTTTTAATTGTCTGTGAATTATATGAGTGGAGTCAGTCAAACGAAACCTCCTTTATATTTGCTGTGCGGGTGTGCCAGTGAAGGTATGCTTGTAATGAGAGAGCTAGAAGAGACTGGTGTGTGTGTGTGTGGGGGTGGGGGGTGGGTGGGTGTGTGTGCGTGTGTGTGTGTGTTTTGTGTGTGTGTTGTGTGTGTGTGCGTGTGTGTGTGTGGGTGTGTGTGTGGGTGTGTGTGTTAGATGTTCAAAGTATAGCTGAAAGCATGTGTAATTGTTAGAACAAATGTAGTTGCAGTTCCGTTTGTCTTGTGATTTAATGTGTTTTTTTTAATTGTTCGTTTTAAAACTTATTTCTATTTGCTGAGATGCAGTGTGCTGTAGGAATTATCCATTGTGGGTAATACAGATTTTTTGACTTGACTTGACACACGAACACAGATAATGTTCTTTCGGCCGTGGTCAAAGAACCATTCTTCACTGTCTCGTGTTTGTCTACAGCAAGATGCCCTCATTGGCAAGTGATCAGCAACGAGTCAGCAGGAGCTCTAGAGACGGGTACACCGTCTTTTCTCTCTCTACTCTTTGATCAGTCAGGCGATCACGCCCTGTTGTCGTTTCTTATGTCACGGAAAGACGCGCTCGACAATAAGGAGAGGGAAGTGGGAGGGTGGGGAAGGGGAGAAGGGGGGGAAGGGAAAGAGGGAAAAACTGCTACAAAGAACCTTAATCATGAGCTGGTATTTTCGTTTCCCTGTCCTCGGTGACAACGCAACCTAGCAATCATCGGCCACGAATACCGGAACAAACAAAAAAAAAACCATTCACACAAGACCAAGTAATTCTGTAAATATTGACGAAGGAAACGATCACTCCTGGTTTGACTTTTGTCTTCCAAAGCAACAAAGAAGAGAGAATCTGGGGAGCGGAGAGGAGGAGGAGAAGAGAGGAACAGAGAATGGCAGGGTGAACACTAATGTCAACACGCCATTATTTGTAGGAGGTTCGATAGTATGGTTTAGGGGTTTGCCTGGTGGCGCAACGTCGCCGGTTTCCTATGCCGAAGATCGCGGGTTCGATTCCCCCGCAAGGGACGCGCTTATGTGAATTAGGTACTATACTATTCAGGTTACCGAGGATTTTCTCTGGGTACTCCGGTTTCCTGCCTCCCTTCAATAATGGTGTTGGAGGCAGTCACTCTAAAATTTGAAGAATAACATTCCATTCCGTTTCCACTTTCTATAATATAGCGATCGATCTCTTCAGATCGCCGCGCACTGAGTTCCATTGAAGAAAAAGCGCGCGACAGCATCCTTCATTATTATTATTATTATTATTATTATTATTATTATTATTATTATTATTATTATTATTATTATTATTATTATTACTATAGACTAGAGCGACGAGGTGAAGGTATAGAGTAAAAGCATAATAATCATCGTCTTTGCATGTGAAAGAAAGAACTATAGACCCAATGCCTCCTTGGTTTTGGCGAGTCGAGAAACAACCTGAATCTGAAAATCTGAAAGTGTGCGTGTGCGTTGTTTGTTTGTTTGTTGGTTTGTTTTAAATCAATCACTGCCAACATATTTTCAAACAAGCTTTCGCAAACGAGTAAAACAATATTAATGTGATAATTAGATTTGACCATATTACTTTGTCAGAACAATTTCAGACGCTCGTTACAAAAACTACAACAGGACTTGGAGGAAGAAGAAGAAGAGGAAGAAGAAGGAGAAGGAGGAGGGGAAGGAAGAGGAGAAAAAGAAGGAGGAGGAGAATGAGAAGAAGAAGGAGTAGAATGTACCCTTTTGGAATAATAATTAATAATTTTTTTTTGTATTTGTTCCTGTTCGCTAGACATTTACTTATTATAAATTGTCAAAAGGGTCGCACTTATTTAAGCTTTGCTTTTGTGTGCCATTTATGTCTTCCAAAGTTTGTTTCCTTGTCTCGCGAATAAAATGTTGTTTTAACCAAGAAAAAGAAGAAGAAGAAGTTGTTGTTGTTGCATCAAATTTTATACATCAGATTAACATAAGTTGTACTGATAAAGAAGAAGAAGAACAAGAACAAGAAGAATGGTAGCAAGAAGAAGAGGAAGAAGAAGAAGAAGAAGACTGGTAGGAAGAAGAAGAAGAAGAAGGAGGAGAAGGAGAAGAAGAAGGAAGAAGAAGAGATAGAAGACAATGGTACTGCTCGGTACTACAAAATACAATAGGAGCTTAAGGGTGAAAGAAAAACAACAGAAAGAAATAAGACAACCACAGTAAGCACGGAAAGAGGGTTCAGACAAAATCGACAGGAACAAGCCCCAACGAATGAGTGGAAACACTGAAGCATGCAAAGGTTGTCTGTACGTGATTGGATGCCATCCTTTCAACGTTTACCCTTCACGCCAAAGCAGAAAGGCGCCGAAGCACGTTATAAGACTTTCCCCAATGAATGGAAAAAAGACTCCAAAAGGATTTCACGAGACGACCTACAGATTTGTTGGGGATTTACAAGAGCAATCGTAATCATATGGAACGTAAGTGGTTTTAAAGTCCGGGGCTACTTGTTATGCTATTAGTATTAGCCAGACAAAAGTGGACAAGATGTATTATTTAAATCTGTGACACGCATGCGCTCGCACCGACACATACATAGAATGCGCTGGCACAGACACATACACACAAACACACGCACGCGCACTCTCACACAACACATTTGTGAATACATGCGAATTTGTGTAAAAAGACACCCGAAATTCGAAGTCAAATTAAAATAAAATTGTTAAACTGTATTAATAGTTTATCCTATCCTATCCTATCCTATCGTATCCCGTAACTCGAAAGTCGTTGGGGCACCACACATGATCGTTTAACCAGCGTACGCCATCCTTCTCTGTCCTCAGCAAACCTTATGGCTTCGCTCAGTGTCAAGCCAGTTCATTCTCGAACGTTGTCATCCTTCCTCTTCCTCTGTCTTTCTCTTCTTCTGCCTCCTTGCACCGTGCCTTGCAGGATGGTATTTGCAAGGCCTGATGCTCTGGTGACTTGGCCATACCATCGGAGTTTCCGTTTCTTCACCGCTGTGAGTATGCCATCGTGTTGTCCGATGGCTTGTGTGATGAATTGTCGTCGGACTTCGTTGGTGATGTGCTGGGTATAGGAAATGCCCAGAAGTCTTCTGTTGCACCTCATTTCCATGCTTTGTATTCTTCGTTGTAGGCCTGCTCTGTGGGTCCATGTTTTGCAAGCGTATAGGAAGATGGAGATGACAAGCTTGGAATGTAGACTGATGGTCCTGTCTTTCCAAATGGGCTTCAACCTTGTCAAGGCAGCAGTTGTTTGTACGATTCTGGAGAGGATTTCCTGTCGGAACCCATTGTCTGATGTAATGGCTCCTATATATTTGAAGCTGTGCCCTGTGTTGAGGGATTGGCCTTGGACTTTTATGTCCGTGTTGATGCCATTGGTATTGTTGGTCATGGTGTTGGTCTTCTCTCTAGTAGTGTATCTTTATTAATGTGGGGTTTTATCAATTTCGCTTCTAGGTTAGGTACATACATGAAGATCTGATCTGTGTCTGCAAAGTAGATGACTCTTCACATAGATAGCAACACCGCCACCACCTTGATCAGTTCTATCCAGTCTAACAGGGGTGGAGGTAAAATTTAGCAAAGCTGTTTCATTACTTGTGTGTTTGGCGTTCAAAATAGTTTCAGAACAAGTAATAATGTCATATTTATTGCTTTCCGGTTCAATTAGGTTTTTATTATAAAGAATGGTTCTGGCGTTTAAACTGGTAATTTTTATATCGTTGTTAGTACCAGGCCCAGGGTTTAATTCGATGTCACAACATGTTAATAATAGTAAAGCTATGGTTTCCTTTGTAGAACAAGATAAGTAAGCAACGTAAGACGTGGAATTTGTCTGCAATTACAGCATCTCGATTTCTGGCCGCTTTTGTATTGAAAAGACCTATCCAGGCTCTGTAGACGTTCAATTCACAACTCATTCTTCAAGTTATCGTGCTCGAAAGCACGTAAAATAAGAAGCAAGCCAGGATGGATAAACTTCGAATTTCAACTAAACTGAGTGCCCTGTCGTTTGTCTAAAGAGTTCCTTTCTCAAAAGAAAAAAATATGAGAAAATTAAACGTGAAAATAAAGTGTTTACGAGATTGTAAAGTTAAACGAACGTGAATGGATTAAACAAAACAACATATGTAGGCTTACAGAGGAGTACGATGAGAATCAGTGTGACAGGCGAGGGCGTCGCGCGTGCCACTCGTCGACCGGACATTTTCAAGCAGCAACCGACAGTTCTTACTTAAGGAATATTATGTTATTTCGAGCCCGTTGTCATGCATCTTGAAAAAACTAAAGATGATTAAAAATTAATGGAATAAGATGGAATTACTAATGCACGCTTCGGAACAGGAAGGAAAACTCATTATTTAGAAGCGACCAATTCCATGACAATTTTGGTGAATGCAATGAAATTTGATCAGCGTGCTGACCAGTTGAATGAACTGCTTAGAGGCAACGAACTGTGTTTATAATCTGGCTTACTCATTTATGGATTGTTTTATATGACGCGCTTATCAGCATAAAGAGCTTCTCTTGGCTATTTAGTTAGTTAATCATTGTTAAAATGGTCAAGCGGACTACAAGGGCTGCTCACGGCGTTTGGACATAGAGTGAGTACCAGTATGCATTATAATAAGTCTGGATGCTACGTATGCGCTTTTCCCCATAGCACCGATCAGGCTAAAAGGGCGACTATCTGTACCAACACACGGACATATTTCGTCCAGTCAACCAACACACATCTATCACTCTAACATGTGGTGTAAAGGCAGAGAAGTCGTTATTAGAAGACGAAAGGAAATCGAATTTTTATTTTTTAAAAATTAAAAAAATTTAGATTGACAGCCTCCAATACCATTGTTGAAAGAGAAGTACCCGGAGAATACACTCGGTGACCCGCAAAATCTCGTACGTAAGTCACACAAGTTTGCCCCATTGCGGGCATCGAACCCGCGACCTTCGGCATAGGAAACCGGCGACTTACCCACTGTGCCACGAGGCATAGAATTTAATGATGTCATAAGTAAACAAACCCACATCTCCACAGACGCATGACATAACATCTACATGGCGGCAGGGATAGCTCAGTGGTCAGAGCGCACAACTTGTGTGAGTGCGTCGTGGGCGACGTGGGTTTGAATCCTGACTTCAGCAAACAATTTTGTGATTGCTGGATATTACGGGCTGGCGCCTTGAGAAGCTCTCTGAGCTTGTAAGTGCGCTATATAAGAGAAATCTCTCTCTCTCTCTCTCTCTCTCTCTCTCTCTCTCTCTCTCTCTCTCTCTCTCTCTCTCTCTCATAAGAGTTGCACCTCAAAACCAGCTGTGCTGGAAAATACAATACAACAAAACAAAATAAATTTAAACAAATGTTCAATGAGATAAAGTGCAAACAGTTGTTCCCTTAAGTTGGTTTGAGATAACGTCACCTTAGTGGGAATAAAAATTGAAGTATCTAGGGAGGAAAGAATGAAAGAAATGTGTGTATACTGATCTATTACTGAGTATTGCATGTTAGGACGGTTAGGAAGAAACAAGTGTGGATGAGCAGCTCAGAAAAATACAGTAATACGACACAAAGAACGAATATTTATTTTGATATTACAAAGGGAAGCAACCAAAATTAGGATTATAAAGTGAAGCTCATCTGACGTCACGTAGTCGCAGGATATCCCAAAAACGTTCAACTTATCTATCAAACTATACTATGAGTCGGATTGAGTGATTGCTGAAAGGGTTCAGCCCTGTCTAACGTCATATACACAACGCCTATAAACGATTAAAATCGTAGGGTAGGTGTCCCCATTTGCAGTCAGCTCCCAATTGCGGACACCTACTAAGGTTTCCAGACATCATGACAGATTGATGGCGAAACCTTTTTCTACCAGCGTCTCTGCGATCGACCAACAATTTCATTGTGTAGTTGTTGTTTTGTTTGTTTGTTTGTTTTTGTGTGTTTTTTTTATTTTAAATAAAGTGCATTGCATTATATTTTAGCTACCAATATTGAATATACTCGTGTTCTGTGGTTGATGGATTGTCATCCAAAACTTTTACTTAGTAGCATAGGAAGATTTAATCCAATAAATTAAAGAGACATTTCAGACCGTCCGCAATTGCCAACACCATGTCTGCCATTGCGAACACACAGCAGACGCCATTTGTTCATTCAGACACTTCTTTTTCAACTGAAAATTGCAGAAACTGCTACTAACTAAAACACATCTAGACATGTAAAATAAACATGTCTGATGGTTGACTAGATAAAAAAAAATTAGTTATGTCGGCAGTTACGATCGAGTAATGTAGATTAACACTATGAGACGTGACACCTATCCTGACACCTTTCGATTTCGAAAGACCACGTTTCCTGCGCTGTGCATTTATGTCTTGGAACGCGAGCCTGGGTAGTGGTATATTCGGAAGATCAGCTGTTGCCAATGCAGCTGGTTCCCCCCATCCCCGCCCCCAGTCTCCACACCATCAGTTAGATCTATTCAAAGAAAAAGTAAGACCAATATAATAGCTTGATACCGAGACAGGATTTTGAATGAGTTTGTACATATAACAAGGAACCGCCTTAGGGGATTTGAATTTATCAAGATCAACTATGACTGTACTAAGGTTACAAAACTAAAATACCTTGAGTTATACAGAATACAATTATATTATACAAAATAAAGTGATTCAAAACTGCCCACATACCAGCAGAAAACAAGACTACCTTGAGATTAGATTGATAGAAGAAAACTTTTCTCTCAAACACAATTTATTGCTCTCTATTGCTTGAATGAGTTGATCGAACCTTGCCATGTATACACCGTTAACATCAATGGAACCACATCATGCTTTGTGCAGACAGCCAAAATGTCCTGACCAAACATGCACGCTAGAAAATGACTTTCGGTTCGTGTACATGTACAGCTGCGCTGCAACATTATAGCTCGATTGGTCTCCAGGTCCCCAATGTCTAATGAGTAACGTTGTGATAGGGCTGTCAAAACGTAATTCGATCATCGCCCCACAGCAAGACACAATCAATAAGCCACGGCTCCACATTAGGACTCGACAATGTCAGAATACTACATAACAGTAATCATAAAAGGAATAAAGGAATTTAGTGTTAAAAAAAAACCCACACCTTTCCCGTTAATTACATTTGATAATACATCACTTGCCTTCGCATTTTGTGACGGAAGCTACCTATGCAATAGGCTTAGCCGAACCATTTATAAATCAACAGCAGGGTACTTGTTAGTTCAAGGGGAGTGAACTCTTACGCGAGAGAAGACGTCAAGGGAAGTAACTAGCGGCAAAAGTCTATTGCGAACGGTTCTTCCTCATAATATTAGAAGTTATAGATTTTTTTTTAAATCAATATAATTTTTTCATTCAATAATTTGTTCGGTTGATTTTTTTCAGATTCTCATTTCTCCATCTCATTTGATTGCTTCAAGAGAGAATGCAATGCGTCTGGTTCGCCATTCATTGAAAAAAAAAAACAGAATCATAAGTTGAAATTACGTTGTACTAACTTGAAGCCCTCTCGTTATTAGTAAGCGGAGGTAAGCAAGGTGTGCCTATATTAATTTTTTGATGTTACAAGTGACTGTCCTGGGATGCGTTATCTTCCACGACTGTGGTGTGATGTGTGTGTGGGTGTGTGTGTGTGTGAGAGAGAGAGATACAAAAAATAAAGACTTCCCTATATATATCGATTTAAATAGATACAAGTATAGGGTATACCTTTATTGACCGCTAAGTATGTTACAGAAAATGAACCACGTTCGCAATATCAGTAAAGGCATGCATTGAAACAGAAAGGGTTCATATCCTACATCATCCTAGCGCCCATACGTCATCAACATTTGGAGAGCTTGTCTGCTCTCCATATTCTTCAATGCCAGGGCCTGACCTCCGTCCCCAAGGACTCTGTCCTCGGATGTTATCTGGCACCGGAGGAAGTCATTCCAGCGCTAATTGCTTCTGATTGCTGCGAGGAAATTTGTGCTTACGTCAGCCCTGGATCCGCACACTGCAGTTCGCTATGTTAGCAGTCAACAGGCTGTGTAGTGTGTGCAATGTTTTAATAGATTGTTCGTTTGGAACGCGCTTGCCATCCCAAAAAGAACGTGCTCAAGGCGCTGGCCACCGACCATCCACGTGCACAAAGTAGTCTGATGCAGTCATGACCGAATACAGACTGTTGCATTGCTTTCATCTTTACAACAACAACAAAATACAGCAACAACAAAAAGCGCTTTTCATAAATAGCTGGAAACCGAAAATCAGAATATACAAAGTATTCACACACTCACTTTTGTTTCTCTCCTTATACCTGAATTCACTTTTTTCCAGATTTTTTTTTTTCATTACAAAGCTTCTGTTGGTTAATCCACTATAAGGACATACTATACATTGTTCTGCAGGACCAGACGTTTGAGCCTAGTTTTATTATGCACATGTGTTTTCTTTGAAATAGGTAGAAGGAACCCACCTCACGCGCCCAGCCCAGACTTAAACGAACCGTACACGTCCACACTGAGTACGGAAGCATTTCCATTGACATGTTATGGCATAACTTCACTTTATTCCATATTAAGCGCAGGAGGCTAACGCTGAACATTAAAACATAAAATGACAGCGACATAGCTATTTACGGTATAGTATACAATAATAATGAACACACACTCATATATATTAGGCTTACATCTAAAACTAGTAAGCTTATCTTTCAAAATGTCCTCTGCATGTAAAACCGGCATTCTTCATTTTTTTAAGGACAGAAGTCTGCACTGAAGCATTATACTTTGTACAGTCCTTAGCCACCATACCCTTACAGTCCCTGTTGTTTCAAAATGTTATTCTCTGCATTCAGACACTTTCATTTCCAGTCTATAGGCGTAAAGTGTATATAAAAAATAAGAACAAACTTCTGCATCGCCTCGCTCTGTCTAAATCTATGCGGTGAAAAACTGCATGAATGTTAGTTAGGAAGCAGCTGCAGAATGTACATCATGAGTGTTTATCCAATGCCAGTATCAGAAGGATCAGCGTTATTAGACAGTGCTGACTTGCACCGGAACAAAAACATTTAAAAAAAATGGCCGTATAAAAACAAAACCTGCGCATTTAGTATCTTGTAAGCTGGACGATCTTGTTTAAAAAGTGAATAAAATCGAAGCTATTTTCTGTCTTCTTTTTTTCTCTGTTAAAAACTGTAGCTAAATCAGTAAAACGGTTTAAAAAAAAGTACTCTGTAGCCGAAACTTACACACTCAATACCCTTCCCCATCCCATTCCGAACCCGCCTTTCTCTCTCTCACTTACTCGCTCATACGCACACACATACACGCACACACACATACACATACACACACATTCAGTGTAATGGTCGTGGTAGGGTTAGGGGTGGGTGGCGTTTGCTGCTGCTGATGATGATGATGATGATGACGACGATGATGATGACAACGGAGATGATGATGATGATGATGATGATGATGAAGATGATGATGATGATGATGATGATGATGATGATGATCTTGTCACAATACCTGCCAGGTATTGCTAATATTTCTTCAGAGAAATGAAGCAAATCGATGCTGCAGTTGCACTCTACAGAATGAAGACAGTAGAGGCCATCAATCATGATCTTCCACCGCAATCAGCTCATTTGCAATCACCTACGACATCCAGTAGCCTTGAATTCGAGAAAAAGCTAAGAAAGAACAAAAGAGTGTACCGTTATTTCTGAGCGATTCTAAATACATCTCTGCAAGGACTCATATCAAGCAACCCATTACCTTGTCATCATCATCCAGCGCGTCCTGCGCGTGCTTTAGCTGTGCAAATAGTTCGATTGCAAGAATCTCTGAATTATGAATTGAGCTTGTTTAAAGGGCACCAATTCGAAGGCTGTTTACCTTTGGCGAGAACGGGTTTACCCATAAAATCTGTATTGTTACTGCATTAAACAATAATAATGTGGGCTTTCGTTACTCAAACCAACCGCAAAAGCTTGAATTTTCCATTTCGGGCCTGACAGGGAGTGAACTCTCCTGCTTTAACGGTACATCAAAACCAGGCCCGTGCGACCCTTTACCCTATTTCTGGGTGTACCACGCATCTTGAAGAATGCGGCTTTGGTGTTCGGGGTATCTTATACGATGAATTTTTTTTAACGGGTTCTTCCTCTTACCGGCTTTACAGATGCTATTTTTAGCTCAAGAATATTGGCTAACCGTTGCTATTGATAGGCACAAAAATAACTATATTTTCGAAAGAGTTATTGTTTGTTTTAAGCTTATTTGTTTCAGTGGGGCAACATTCACTGTGAACGAGGATTGGCCTTGGTCAATGTGGTCCCTTTAAATCGTTTTTGCTTACATTTACTTATTTTTGGGAGGATGGAATGGGCGGTGGGGTGAGGGTTGGAAGAGGGAGGGTGTAACGTATCATATAACTGCACATTGCACTTTGGCAATAATCCCCTCTTACTGAAGCGTCTCGTACGGGATGCCTCAAGCACGCTGGCATCAAGTCGCCTCTGCCCAGACCTTTCTTATCTCCCATTGTTACCCTGTGTGCACCTCTGCAGTGTCCCTCCCGTGCATGCCAATGCATTCGCTGGGATCACTTTGAATTTTTCTTTGTCTTTCGCGTCCATGCTCACAGTTCGTTTGATCGCTTTCGCAGTATTTCGCATATAGTTCGCTTACATCATGAAACATTAGCAGCATCTGAGGACGTCACCACGCCTAGACTATAACTGTGTGACTTCATGAGATGGAAAAGTTTTGTCACTTGTAGCGAGAGGACGAGTTGAAACTAAAGTGCCCAGTGATAAATAAGAATTGAACGCTTAAAATGAGGTGGCGTTGTAAAGAATTTATATCTGCAAAAACGCTACCTACGTGAAACGCTGAAAACAAGACGCCCTTAAGCATAGTTGTCTTTATGGCAGAGAGTTGTGCCCTGTACACGAGGATATTGGATTGAATTGAAGGAAAGTATGGGCTCAGCAATAAATAAAGACGAAAACTCACGCATTGCAAGGAAAGAATGGATACATAACTTTAGAATTAGATGACCATGTTTTGACAGTATCTTTTTGTTGTTGTTGTAAAAGATATATACATAAACAGGAAGAGGACCTGGGGCAACAACAAATAAATCGGAAAGAAAAACATGAACAAGTATGCATGTATACATCAGTTGGAAAAGTTGTTGTTATGTGCAACGGAACAAGGTCAAAGCAAGGGCTCAAAGCCTTGTGCATTGTTTCCCTTCCTTCCTATTTCTTTCCTTCCCTCCCTCCTTCCTTCTTGTTCTACTTGTTGTTGTTGTTGTTGTTGTTGTTGTTCTTCTTCTTCTTCTTCTTCTTCTTCTTCTTCTTCTTCTTCTTCTTCTTCTTCTTCTTCTTCTTCTTCTTTCTCGAGTTCGTCTAATCTCCGACGGTTTTGCCAAGCAACAGCAAGTCAGTTTCGATTTCAGATAGCTAAATATGGTTCCACTGCTTAGACGTTTGAAATCTCCCACACCAACCCTGGCCAGTCAGTCACCCACCCGTTCACCCACCCAATCCTCTAACCCAACCTCTCCATAGTCCACTCACAGCCATACTACTGCAGACCTCGGGTTGGTTGTCCTCGATCTGAGATAAACATTACATTACATAATTGTTGCTTTAGGTCCAGCGGACCGTACAACCCCCAATCCGCATAAAAGATCTGCTGAAACAACCCTAGTGGGAAAACTGAATGCCCTCCACCAGCCAGTCACTTTACAATAAAGACATCCCACGCAGGGGACGGCTGAGGCTTCACCCCAACTTATGGAACCCCCGTTTACAAAAACAAAATAGAATACAAACATCATTATAAATTATCAACAAAACACATACATATAAAATGCCTACATTGCTAAATAATAACATCATAGGAAGCCCTAGTGACCACCTGGCAGAAAGCGTCCAATATTCCCAAGCTGATCCAACAGACCTCATACACAAACAAGGAGTCTTGTCCCGGAAGAGTTTTCAAGAAAAAAGGTAGGAGACTGGTCTAGCGAAGAAGACGATAGTATAGCAGATTGATAGAACAGAGCAGGAATGAGAAAGAGCAAATGAGAAAGACAGCGACAGTGGGAATTTAAAGCACTAAATTTTCAGAAAGTGGGGATACTATTTATACTGAAACCCCCAATAGCATAACACTTTCCTGTGCTTCCATATTTCATGCTTTCATGCGTTCCTCGTCTCTTTATTTTGTCTTTGCCGTTCACCTTAGCCTTCCTTTGGTTGTCTGCTCTCGTCCTTACTTCTTCCCTACTGCAGACCGTCCTCGCCTTCATTGGATGTTTTCCATCTTTGTCCACCATCTATGCAAAAACATTTTTCCTCCAAGCTGTTATGATTGTTCGACCTCTCAGAGCATGCAATATGATATGGCAGTATAGTCCTCCCACGATCGACCATTTATTTGATGCCCTCTGGATTCTTCTCTTCATTTTGCTCACTCTTTCTTATTGTTCTTTTTCTTCTTGTTCTTTTTCTTCTTGTTCTTCTTCTTCTTCTCTTCCACTAACTCTTCACCACACTCACCGTCAGGCGAAACAATAATGTAAGATTAGGAGCAGAATAATAGGCGAATGCCGTTAGCTAATGCATGGGCAAAGGAGGATGTTTCTGACCTGATCTGATCTGATTTTGTATCAGAAGAAAAAATAGACGACGACGACGACAAAGAAGAAGAAGAAGAAGAAGAAGAAGAAGAAGATGATGATGATGATGATGATGATGATGATGATGATGATGATGATGATGATGATGATGATGATGATGGTGATGATGATGATAATGATGATGATGATGATGATGATGATGACGACGACGAAGGCGAAGACAAAGACAAAGAAGGCACACACAAAGATATACGAGGAGCAGCCTAAACATCGGAGAGGGAGAAAGAGAAAGGAAAACGAGCATGAGCGAAATAATAATAATAGCAGGAAGCAAATCGTTCTGATGCATGTGCATACAAAGGCTATCTGATCTCAGAAGTAAGGCTGTGGAAAGGCTCGTTGCATATGCAGCGCAACAATAGGAACCACTTTTTGTTTCATGGAATAAACATAAAACATTTCTGAACCCCATGACCACAGCATTAACCAATGGCTTGACAATTGCATCAAAACATAATAATGCGTTATGCTGATAGAGGCTAAGGAGGGGCAATCAAACGGAAGACCAAACCTTATTTTAAAGAAAGAAATTTGCAAATGGCATACTGAGCTAGGACAAAAGATAAAATATGTCCAGAAAATGACTCACACACACACACACACGCGCGCGCGCGCTCGCACACACACACAACGCCGGTGCATGTAATGCTACACGCAGTGTTATTTCACCTATTCAGCTTGGGAACCAGTGGCCTTAAATTGCATAGAAACAAGCGTTGAGTTGGGTTCCTGGAGGATCCACAAAGCTAATATATAACCGAACCAAGACAAGACAACACAAAACAATACAACACAACTTAACACAACACAACTCAACACAAGACAAAACTACATAACACAAGACACACGCATATTATTTACTCTCCTCCCGCCGCCCCCCTGAGTTTATTGAGCTAACGATGCACCCTCCTTTCTGGAATCCTGTGAAGTTCATTTCGACCTTTCCACTCAAAACTATAATAATCAATGGTCGGATAAAGAATCAGGACGCGTATTGACTAAATAATGATCAACGGAAATCTTATGTCTTGAATTTACTAAAGAAACATTGATTGATGTTTACAACAAGTACAGTTTCTAGCATTTAATTACTACCTGCTAGTGTTCATAAATATGATATAAGCTGACATTTTTGCAATTTGTTTTAAATAAATAGACACCGTGAACACATAGTTTAATAATTTAAATATTGATGCATGGATGTTAAAACCAAACAACGTATTACACTTAAAATTTTGCTGTTGTGAATACTCACCGATGATACAAAGCTTTGCGACTGGCGGCTTTGGAAATCAAAGCATCTCTGAGCTCTTATTTAAACATGAACGTCTCTAGTCCCCTAAGACGATCACGGTGCACTGTAGTGCGGTGGGATGATGAGCTGTTTTACTGTTCTGGTTCAGCTCTCCTCGGATACGACAGTGAGCTTCCTTCAGGAAAGCTGATTGTTGAGAACGGTTTCCAAGTACGACCACACTCGGGTCAGATCAGAACGGCAAATGTGGCTTTGTTTTCTTTCTGCGCAACGTTTCTACGCCAGAACGTTAATTAAGTACCTGCGCTTTTCAAATAAAGGCTACCAATATGTTAAATACTGCATTTTTACACAGGACATTTTTCTGGCAGCAGAAAATAAATAATTACTTGCGCAATTTAAAGACTAATTACTAGAGTTATAGATACTTACATTAAAGCATAAGTGAGTATTTCAGATTCCATAAATAATGCAAAAATAATTAATTATTCTGTGTTTTTTTTCCAGGTTAGATATTCCAATGCCTGCAATGCTCTGTGAAGAAAACGTAATTAAGCAGGCTACAAGTGCAGTTCAACGAATATGGCTTCCCTCATAATACTACTAGCATTGTACATGTTCCATTTTCCAATTGTTGCATTGTAAAAGTTTACTAATCAGTGAAAGAATATACTTATCTGCTGTGTTGTGAAATGCATTTTCCTTCTTGGAATTGTATTGTATTGTATTGTATTGTATTGTATTGTATTGTATTGTATTGTTGCATGCATTTTAAAGCATGACTACTTGAGTGCTTTAAACAAAAAAAACTAACATGTTTTCATTTTAAAAAAAAACGGGCATTGGTATTTTAGATTCCACCGTTCCACTGCTTCTGGTTGATCGGAGATATAACAAATCACATTAATTATTATTTACAAGCAAGATGACCAAGGCATAAACTATAAGATAATTATTCAACGGAGAGAGAAACAAATATTGTTGTGTTATTCATGAAGACCCACCTGTGTAGGCAGTAGAAGGAGGGTTTGTATGTAATCATCTCATCCTGAACATTTCAGTTAACTTGCATATTTCTTTGTTTAGTCTAGTGAACCTGGCAGTGAATGAGTGTGAACGCGTTGAGCTTACTGTCTGTAAAGACTGGTTTAACACTGAGCGAAACAATCAGGGTTGATGAGGACAGGGAAAGATGGAGTACGCTGGTTAAACGATCATCTGTGGTGCCCCTACGACCTCCGAGTTACGGGATAGGATAGGATGGGATAGGACTTTACCAACCCATATACATTTACATTACATGGTTATTGCTTTAGGTCCAGCGGACTCTTCCGAGCCAACCAACCCATAGAACGGTAGTTAGGAGTAGGAGTAGTAGTAGAAGTAGTAGTAGTAGTAGTAATAGTAGTAGTAGTAGTAGTAGTAGTAGTAGTAGTAGTAGTAGTAGTAGTAGTAGTAGTAATAGTAATAGTAGTAGTAGTAGCAGTAGTAGTAATAGTATCCTCGCTGCATAAGATCGAATAGACTTGGGTTGTCCGTAATTTAAAAGTACACTTCTCAACACCACCACCTCGTACGATTCTCGAAGCCCTCCGCCCTTCTCCCGCTTTCTCTTTCTCTTTCACCCACCTTCTCTCTATCTCTCTCTCTCTCTCTCTCTCTCTCTCTCTCTCTCTCTCTTTCTTTCTCACCCATACCCAACCCCTCAACAAGAATAAAAAAGCATTTAGCACTTAAAACCGCACTGTTACAAATCCCAATTGCCTGACCAGGTTTGCTAGCACTTCTGTAAGGTAGAACTCTCTACAGTTATGTGAATCATTAAGGAAAAAAAACAGCGCTGTGGTGCTTGCAAACTTAAATATATATTAAAAAAAGGATTTCTATAAGGCGCTTTTCCTAGAAAAAAAAACAGTTGGAAACGCTTCATCACGAACGAAGTCACACACTCGTTAAACATTATTTAAAAAAATTTCATTCTTATATAGCGCTTTTTAAGCTCAAGAGCTGCTCAAGGCGCTGGCCGAAACAGGATCTAATTTAAGCTGCCCGAAGCGCCCACTTTCTGCCCTGAGCGCACAGGCTGGCGCTTAGACGACTGAGCACAATCCGACCGGGGATTGGGGAGAAAGGAAAATTATACGTTGAAACAACCATCACACTATACTATAAATGCATGTAGGGAATGTGTGTATGTGAATAAAATAGACAGTATGGAGATGTTTGCACACTGAAGAGTAGTGTGTCTGCGTGTTTCTTCCACACAACAGAGGTTCGGCCACCTGTTGCTCATTGATCTCTTCACTTCATCACGTGTGATTTGCGAGTTCAACCACAAGTTACAGTTCAATACTCTATATTGCACACAGACCTTCCATACAGACCGAACGCCTTATAGCTATGTTTCTGTCTGTCTGTCTGTCTGTCTCTGTCTCTGTCTCTGTATGTCTCTGTCTCTCTCTGTCTCTTTCTTTCTCTCTCTCTTTCTCTGTCTCTTTCTCTGTCTGTCTGTCTGTCTGTCTGACTCTCTCTCTGTCTCTCTCTCTCTCTCTCGATATATCTATCTATCTATCTATCTATCTATCTATCTATCTATCTATCTATCTATCTATCTATCTATCTATCTATCTATCTATCTATCTATCTATCTATCTATCTATCTATCTATCTATCTATCTATCTATCTATCTATCTATCTATCTATCTATCTATCTATCTATCTATCTATCTATCTATATGTAATGTATTTTGATATGATGACCTAGCCTTTAATTAAATTAGTTTTATTATTGTTAATATGTATAATAAATTATTATTATTAATATTTTTTCTTAAGTGAGGTATAGGGTGGGGAGATGGAGTGAGTGTCTAAAATTGTTAAAAGGTGATAACGAAGATGTATGTGTTTATGTGTGTATGCGTGTGCGTGCGTGTGTGTATGTGTGTGTGTGTTTGTGTGTGTGAGTTATATGATTTCCAATGTAATGTTAAAGGTTATTTATTATGTTAATTTGTTAAGGGACACTTTAGAAGATTAGGCTTTATTATTAGTCTAAAATCTGTATCGCTAATAACAATGTTTCAAGTTTCAGTAGTCTCTCTCTCTGTCTCTCTCCCTCTCTCTCCTCTCTCTCTCTCTCACACACATACTCACACATGCACACACACATACATACTATTCCCCTCCCTCACACATTAATTCTCTCTCACGTAAATACACACAAGTGTACTCACGATATCAATGAGCTGCGATAGTCGGATGCCCAGCTTGACAATGAGCTTGTCTGAGGCGTTGCCCACAGGTCTGATGAGTTTGTTGTAACCGCTGTTCCGTAAAAGGTCGTCATACAGTCTCTTGGCGTTATCATTGGCGGAGCACAGCGACATCATCATCAGCAACAGCAACAATGACCGCATGGACGAGAGTACTGAGCAGCACAATGACGAATGCCATCCACACCGACGCCATAGACCTTGATGTGAAATTGGTTGGTTGTTGATCGTTGACGACATCATGTTGAAGGAGTTTTTCACAAGTTTCTGTTTAATTTGGTCAGCGTTTCATGCTGCTTGGTAATCCTTGACGACTTTTAGAACGACAGAGAAATGCAGATTTTAGTAGAAAAAATATCGTACATGAGGTCTTCTGGAAGCAGACAGAATAAGTAAGCTACACAACATTAGTAAGAAAACAGTAGAAAACACCATAGTTGAAAACTTTTTACTTTGTGCAAGATCGACAGTCCTTGTTTCTGAACACATCAACTCACCAACCTTTCCAAAGCAGTAATAATAATTCCAATACGGAAACTGTGTTACCTCAGAGAAATTACATTCGTGCACACCTCTGGCACTGCATGCTAAACTAAATCTGGTTTTACCTGTAAAGCTTACGAAAGCACGCACTGCATGCGTGTTCTTGAGCCGAGGCGAGTCAAGCGTAGAGAAAAAGAAGTCAAGTCCAAACTCTATGAAGAAGGAAAAACGAAAAGTTTCTTTCAGCACATGTAAACAAATAAACGCGAGTTGTGAACCGTACTACAGCCCCTCGGGACCGAAGGACACAGTCAGATCGGCCATCATAATAACAAAACAGTAACAACAACAAAAACTGAGACACACACGCACACACACACACAGAAACAGAAGCGAGAGTATAGGGGGAAAAGAGAAACAACGTACCTCGAGACACGAAAGGGCTGGCTGGATATTCTTGATAGGCAGTCGGAGCGCGCAGCCAGTCCCGTTCAGCACCTCGCTCGCT
>CM072511.1:137118957-137131457 GCA_036898135.1 Oncomelania hupensis | reverse complement strand
TGCAAACAGCCGAATCAGGATCACAAAACCAAGACCATAACTTGGCTGAAAGAGGACTCACCCCTGATCCGCATAAAAGATCTGCCGAAACAACCCTAGTGGTAACACTGAAGGCGCTCTACCAGCCGGTCAGTTTACAATAAAGGCATCCCACGAAGGAGACGCTGAGGCTATACTCTAATTTATCGAACCCCCGTTTACAAAAACAAAATAGAATACAAACAGCATTATAAAATATCAACAAAACACATACATATAAAATGCCTACATTGCCAAATAATAATATCATAGGAAGCCCCAGTGACTATTTAGCAGAAAGCGTCCACTATTCCCAAGCTGATCCAACAGACCTCACACACAAATGAGAAGTTTTGTCCCGGAAGAGTTTTCAAGAAACAAGGTAAGTGATTGGTCTAGTGAAGAAGATAGTATAGTAGATTGATAAAACAGCATAGGAATGAGAAAGAACAAAGGAGAAAGACAGCGACAATGGGACTTTAAAGCACTAAATTTCCAGAAAGTGGAGATACTATTTATACAGAAACCCACGGCACCCCCACGGGGGGCGGATTGCTAGAGCCAAAACTGAAAATGAAACATGATCACGCAAAGATATTTATAATTTTTCAATGATAATCGTAATTATCCCTTGATAATTGTAATTATTCCATAATATTTATAATTATCAGGTTTTGGCGCTAGTAGGCCGTCATAGAAAAGAGATAGGAAAAGTCATTGGAAGCCAGCGTGAATGGAGGGTTCTTCACGCTGTTGAAGAACAAAAGACTGGCGGCGAGATCCATCTCCTGCATCTCCAGGGCTCCTTTTACACTGCTCCAGCCCCAACTCCAGCTTTCATCAGGCTATATGGACTTGAAGACAGGCAGGAGTGCCTAGTGGAAAAGGGCTCCACGGGCTTCGCCGCGTCAGACCTCATGCTATCGACTTGGAGCAAAGGGTGGTGGTAGACTAGTGTGCAACAAAAAGTGTTCAACATTAGTTAACGGGGGAGACAGGGATGATTTTCAGGTCTCCACACCATTCTAATAAGCGTTCCAATTATAGGATCCATCTATTCGAGAGTAGTGGCCTCTTGGCGCAGTGGATAAGTCGCCGGTTTCCTATGCCGAAGGTCGCGGGTTCGATTCCCGCAAGGGGCGAACGTATGTGACTTAGGTACGAGACTATTGAGGTCACCGAGGGTCTTCTCCGGGCACTCCGGTTTCCTCCCTCCCTTCAATAATGGTACAGGACGCAGTCAATATAAAAATGTCAAAAATAAAAATTCGATTTTCTGTCCGTCTACTAATAGCGATCTCCCTGCCTTTACACCACCTGTTTGAGTGATGGATGTGTGTGTGTGATTTGGTGTGCGTGAGGGTGGATGAGCGAGGTGAGCGTGTATGTTGGTATAGATCGCCGCGCTTTGAGCCTGATTGATTTGGGGAAAGGCGCGTATATAGCATCCTGTATTATTATTATTATTATTATTATTATTATTATTATTATTATTATTATTATTATTATTATTATTAGTGTCGTATCACAGTTGCATAAGCCTCTTGTAGGCCTATATGTGACGTCATATCACGACGTGTGTAACAAGGATGACGTCATTAGAAGAAAAGAATTCTTTTAAAAAAGTCTATGTAGAACAACGGCCTTCAGAGGGTGAGTGACTCACCATGGGGGCCACTCACCATGTGCAAAAGTAATCAATAAAACAAATCACCAGTAACATTCAGCATTGGATGTTAATTTTGATTGGTTTGTGCCAGTGACAGGTTTAAAAACGCTCCACACCATGGGCGAAGCAGGGTGGGTGATTATGGCGATGGGAGGGGGTGGAGGGTAAGGTGGATCTAGAAAGCTGAGAGTGCAACAACAACAACAAAGGACTTTACACCATTTCACGTATTAGGCATAAATGGGAGGGGTCAATTGAATGGACGTTGGAGAGGAGGGTGGGGGGAGCATGGGAAGAGCGGAAGGAGAGGGATTGGGGAGCAAGTTTACTTAGTCGGGCTCCATATCGGAATATGATCCGAAAGAAGGATGCGGGCAGCAACATTGACAAAGAGCTCAATGAGTTTCATCTTCGAAACAGCTCGAAGTCAGGAAAGAGCTACAGCAAAAGGCAAGACCGCAAGACACAAGATGTGGGAGTGGGGGTTACAATTCAAAAGACTTGGGACCGCATGTGTGTGGTCGTGAGAAAAAAGTAGACTATCGTTGACAAAACACTCAGAAATGCATATGAAGAAGAAAAAACATTTTTTTTTAAAGAAGGAAAATAAGAAAGAAAGAAGGAAGGAAGAAAATAGGAAGAAATGAAAAATGAAAAGAAAAAGAGAAAGAAGAAGAGGAAAGAAAGAAAGACAGACAGACAGAAAGAAAGGAATTAAAAAAGGGAAAGGATTGGAAATAACAACAAAACAGCAGGAACACAATGCACTAATAATAATAATAATAATAATAATAATAATAATAATAATAATAATAATAATAATAATAATAATAATAATAATAATAATATTAATATTAAATCAACCAACCAATCAACCAACAAACTTTTTTTAAAACGTGGAAAATTAAATGTTATCAAAACAAATGCATTATAACTCCAGCTTTCAACACATTTTTAAAAACATCCCCTGCGTCAGAAGGAAGAGAACGAAAGAAGAAAAAAATAGAAAAGAAAGAAAGAAAAAAGAAAAGAAAGAAAGGAAAAGAAGGAAAGAAAGAAATTATTCTACACACCACAAACAGAAAGGTAAAAAAAAATAATTGAGGCAAAGCGCACAAATGCACACGACTACTCAAGCTTTCAATACTTTTCGTTTTCTCTCCCACAACTCTTTCGCATGGAATTCTTTTTTGTAAAATATTTATTTTTCATCACTTTCCGCTAAATAATATTTATTTAGAAGCATATTTTCTAAATAATCATTTGTTTACTAACAATGTAAGGTTTCTCCAAATAATATATTTTCCCCGTAAATAACTTGTTATTTACCTAAATATATTGCTTATGTAAATAAATCATGATATAGATATTGCTTACGTAAATAAATCATGATATAGATATTGCTTACGTAAATAAATCATGATATCGGTAAATAAGGCATTGTTGCTAAATAAAGAATTATTTACATATGTAATGTATTATTTAGCAAATTGTGTTAAATAATGTATTACATGTACTTAGAAATGTTTTTACACAATGGTTTAATTACCTATATAATGCATTATTTAGCTGAATTTACTAAATAAGATATTATTTAGAATATGTTGCTAAATAATGCTTTATTTACGTAAATGATTCATGGTTTAGGGACAGCTATGTTCATTATTTAGGGGATTCACAATTACATTTCGTTTTACTGTTAAGTTACATGTATAGAGCAGTGATACAGAAAATTGCAAAATCGAGATTTTAGGCTGTTTTGCGATTCAAATAATATTGAAGAAACTACTTAATTTGACCCTATTTTTTTATTATTTCGCAATAGTGTTATTATTCGAGACTGTAACGGTAACGGCTCAGGTAAAGAGGGAACTATCATTATTTCTAATATGACGTCCTTGCCTTCAGAGTAAGTTACTTCCGCCAAACCCCTGGTGGTTTCGAATAAGCTGAAACTTTCCGTTTGAAATTAAAACAATTCAACTGAAAACAACAAACGGAAACACAGTCTCAACACAGTTTTTGGGTAAATAGATACAAAAAATAAAGCTTTACTGACGGGATACTAAAAAAACCTGAACACTCCCGCACAAAAACTGACCTTGACCTTTCGTTTGTGTTCGGAAGGTTACAGATGTTTTATCTTCGAATTTGTGGAGTAATTTATGTTGAAAAAGAAATAATTCTCACAAATTTTGGATACACAATCTTTGGAGGTGAGGAGCTACAGAAGACTTCTGGGCATTTCCTATACATAGCACATCATCAACAACGTAATCCGACAGAAGGTCACACAAGCCATTGGACAACACGATGACATACCCACAGTGGTGAAGAAACGCAAACTCCGATGGTATGGCCACGTCACTAGAGCATCAGGCCTTGCAAAGACCATCCGGCAAGGCACGGTGCAAGGAGGCAGAAGAAGAGGGAGACAGAAAAAGAGGTGGGAGGACAACATTCGAGAATGGACTGGCTTGACACTGAGCGAAGCCATGAGGGTTGCTGAGGACAGAGAAAGATGGAGTACGCTGGTTAAACGTTCATCTGTGGTGCCCCTATGACCTTCGAGTTACGGGATAGGATAGGATAGGAATCTTTGGAAAGACCTTGCATTTAATTACAGAAAGCAGTAAAATTATAAAAACCAAGTTTTCAAACAAATCCTGGAATCCCCTAAATAAGGAGAATTGCAGAACTTAAACAATGAATTGTTTACGTAAATAATGCATTAATTAGCAACATCTTCAAAATAATAATTTTTTTAGCAAATTCTGCAAACGAATGCAGTATATAGGTAAACACACACAAAAAAATTAAAACATTTCTAAGTTATACATTATTTAACACAGTCTGCTAAATAATGCTTTATATAGGTCAATAATTTTTTATTTAGCAACAATGCCTTATTTACCTATATCATTATTTATTTACGTAAACAACGTATTGTTTAGATAAATAAAAAGTTACTTAAGGAGAAAATATATTAATTAGAGAATTCTTACATTGTTTGTAAACAAATGATTATTTAGAAAATATGCTTCTATATATGTAACACGATCTGGCAGAGTGGGGAGTGGCCTACACCATGGACCCAGTCGCTTGTCATCAGTCTTCCCATAAAAGGTAACCTTCAGGAATGTGAAAATTACCGCACCATCAGCCTCATCAGCCTTCCCAGCAAGGTCCTCCTGAAAATAATCCTCAACAGATTGAAACCCCAAGCTGAACAAATCATAGCTGAAGAACAAGCAGGATTCAGGGCAGGGCGAAGTACCACTGAGCAGATTTTCAACCTCAGAATAATCTGCGAGAAATACCTACAGCGCCAACAACATCTATATTATGTGTTCGTAGACTTCAAAAAGGCGTTTGACCGAGTCTGGCATGCAGCACTGTGGGCAAACATGAGAGTGTACAACATCAGCCCTACAATTATTGAAGTCATCAAAAGCTTGTATAACAAGGCTACCAGTGCAGTTCTCCACAACAGCGCAATCGGAAACTGGTTCGAACAACAATCGGTGTCCGTCAGGGATGCCTATTCTCTACAACACTCTTCAACATATTCCTAGAGCGCATCATGTCAGATGCTCTTGCAGATCACGAAGGCACAATCAGCATAGGGAGAAGAGCAATCTCCAACCTTCGTTTCGCGGATGATATTGATGGATTGGCTGGAGAGGAACAAGAACTTGAACAGCTGGTACAGAGGCTTGACACCACCTCCAGAACCTATGGAATGGAAATAAATGCAGAGAAGACCAAAATGATGACCAACATCACCAATGGCATCAACATGGACATCAAAGTCCAAGGCAAATCCCTCAACACAGTGAATATCTTCAAATATTTAGGAGCCATTGTATCAGACAATGAGTCCCGATAGGAAGTCCTCTCCAGGATCGCACAAACAACTGTTGCCCTGGCGAGGTTGAAGCCAATTTGGAAAGACAGGACCATCAGCCTACATTCCAAGGTAAGAGTGCTGCGCTCCATTGTCATCTCCATCTTCCTGTACGCTTGTGAAACATGGACCCTCACAGCAGATCTACGACGAAGAATACAAAGCATGGAGATGAGGTGATACAGAAGACTTCTGGGAATTTCCTATACCTAACACATCACCAACGACGAAGGCCGACAAACCATCACACAAGCCATTGGACAACACGATGACCTGCTCACAGTGGTGAAAAATCGGAAACTCCGATGGTATGGCCACGTCACCAGATCATCAGGTCTTGCAAAGACCATCCTGCAAGGCACAGTGCAATGAGGTAGAAGAAGAGGGAGACCGAAAAACAGGTGGGAGAACAACATTCGAGAATGGACTGGTTTGACACTGAGGGAAACCATCAGGGTTGCTGAGGACAGGGAAAGATGGAGTACGCTAGTTAAACGATCATCTGTGGTATCCCTACGACCTCCGAGTTACGGTATTTGGATAGAATAGGATAGGCTTCTCTATAAAGATTATTTAGCTGAAAGTGGTTAAAAAAAACACAGAAACATATCGCAAATATTTTACAAAGGGAATTCCATACTTTCGCTCTTTGATGTTGACATTGAAACGTCATAACCGCCAAATCACAATGATAAAAAAAGATAGAAATCAGTTTTCGTTAGGAGCTGTTCTTGAAGACGATAAAAGACGTCCTTGATGCAGGACACCTGCACAAAACTGTTTACTGATTTCATCATCATCATCGTTGACGCCATCATCATCATCATCATCATCATCATCATCATCATCATCATCATCATCATCATCGTCGTCGTCGTCGTCGTCTTCTTCTTCTTCTTCATCGTTGTCGCAGCCACAATCATCATCATCATCATCATCATCATCATCATCATCATCATCATCATCATCATCATCATCATCATCATCATCATCATCTTCATTATCATTATCATCATCACCATCACCATCTTCTTCTCCTTCTACTTCTTTCTCCAACCTTTTTCTCTCTTTCTCAAACTTCTTCTTCTTCTTCTGTTCTTCTTCCTCAGTCTCCATCTCCGACATTTTTTTTTCATCTTTTCCTTCTTCTGAATCTGCAGCGTCATCTCCCCTTTTATTCCTCTTCTTTTGTCGTCCTTCGTTTCTCGTTCTCATCATCCATCTCCTTCTTCTCTTCCCCCTCAGACCACCACCTCTATGTTTTCTCTCTTCCTTCTCCTAGATCTGCAGGACTTTCTCCCCTCCTCTTTCTTTGTATTCTTCCTCCTACCAATAATCCCCTTCTTCTTCTTCTTCTTCTTCTTCTTCTTCTTCTTCTTCTTCTTCTTCTTCTTCTTCTTCTTCTTCTTCTTCTTTTTCTTCTCCTTCTTCTTTTTTTTTCTTCTTCTTTTTTTTCTTCAGAGACCCCTCCATCTGTCGGATTCGGCTCTTGCAGTTCGCTGGACACTATATACAATAACAAACTAACTAACTAACTCTCCTCCACCTTCCCAACCTCCACGATCATGCCACGACAGGCTTTCTGTATGTGGATTAACCTCGAAACAAGGACACAGATTTCTCGATTATATATATCGATATCTATCTTGTCATTTTGTATATTTAAATCCTTTTATGTGAATTAAAAAGACAAAGTTCCAAAGTGGCAACGTTATATATATGGAGGTGGTGGTGTCAAACCTCTGTACCAGTTTTTCAAGTTCTTGTTCCTCTCCATCCAATCCATCAACGTTATCCGCGAAGCGGAGGTTGGAGATTGCTCTACCATCTATGCTGACTGTGCCTTCATGATCTGCAGGGGCATATGACATAATGCGCTCCAAAAAGTTGTTGAAGAGTGTTGGAGAGAGTAGGCATCCTTGACGCACGTCGATTGTTGATCTGAACCAGCCTGTATGACAAGGCTACCAGTGCAGTCCTCCGCAACAGCGCCATTGAGAACTGGTTCAAAAGGTACATTTAAAAACGGTTTATTTCCGTAATGAACTAGGGCTGTACAATAAATATAGGCAACTTCCACTACGGTATACTATAAAAATTTAATATGAGGTGCTCTTCTCCTACGAGTACAATCTTTCCACATTTAGCCCCCATCACCCCTCCCACCCCCGCCCACCCCCACCCCCCACCCCAAGAAAAGAAGAAAAAAAAGCAAACAAGAAAAAGATCTCACATTCTGAAATGTGCATTTAAACAATTACTTCCTCCAATTTAAGAACTACCTGCATGAGTTCTTTTGCATCATTCGACAAATAAGAGAGGGGATGATGGTGTGGAGAAGGGAGTAAGAAAGGGGAGAGTATTCAAGTAGGATTTCTTAACTCTACCCAAGAAGAGAGGCCTGTAATGTATGAGGACCATGTAAACAAACGGTCACACTGCGTAGCTGAGACTCCCCGAGGTTTACTTTCGCCTCTCTTTGAGTCTTAGCTGCGCAATGTGACACAGTCTCTGACTGAACTCCGCAATTTGAAATGGACTGAAAAAAAAGTCTTTGCGAGGTTTTGGAAAATTGTATGAAGAAGCGACAGAGTGACAGCAGACTAAATTTATCGCTCAATATCGTGACTGTTGACGCTCCGTCTCGCCCTGGGTCCAAGTCAGTTCCTTTGAGTGTCATGCACCGCCTTACCCAACTCATCAGTATCATTCATGTGTTTCTGTTGAACAGTAGCTTCTACTGCTCCCACTTTCTTAATCATTCGTTCTACTTCTAAGTCTACCTGTTTTGCCTGCATGAGTGACGAATATAATCTACGCACCACATTCTATCTAAAAACTCGATTGTGTGATGGCTATTTCGACAATTAACTGTGTATGCCCTCGTTAACGCTTTAACGTTGACGCGAATAAAAGCCGAATTACTCGTTTCATCGCCTTTCAACGATGAATACTTCATCATTGGAAGCCGTCCGCAAATAGAGGAGCGTTCAAATTCTCTGCAACACCGGTGAACACCCTTTCACTCATTGTTAATATAAGATATCCCTTCATATTAATTGACTGATCGACTGGTTCATTTAAAATTCGTGCTGCTTACACAAGGATTATCCGACTTGCCTATATAAACACGTACATTCAAGAAAACGGTACCCCCTCTCCCCTCTCCTCGCTCTCTGTCTTTCTCTGTGTCTCTCTCAATTCTCTCCCCCTCCCCCTCGCCCCAACACACACAAATATTTAAAAGCTTTCAATAAAAACTTATTTAATGCGTGTAATTCAGGCATTAACCGTCTGCAAATAGATGAGAGCTCTATTTCCCTTCAACATTCTTCCACAAACTTGAATGCCTCGATCATTGTTGATGATCGTCCTATTTCACATTCCTTGAAAACGCTTCAATCCCCGATAGTTGATGCGTACTCGGCCGGCTTTAGTACTACTGATTTCTTCTGCATCACATTTACTTCCCTCTCAAGATTTTGCATGGTATCTTGGTCTCTATTTGAAATAATATGTGTCCCATTCCCGTACCTCTAAATTTACGGAATCGTACCGAAACGTTTAATTTCATAACAAAATATCGTCAAAGGTTAATTGTAGATGATAGTCACATGACCCCGAAGCGTATAGGCGACCACTGGTCCCATTATTCTGACACCAGCGAACCAGCTGATGGAAGTGGAAATTAGCGTCCCACGTTGACCAATCCGGGATTCGAACCAGGTAACTTTCGGTTACTTGTAAGCCGCTCTACCAAATGAGCTACCCGGCCCCACTTGTCCAAGTCCGTATGAGTTTATGACTGACACTCGTCCTCTTCACAAAAGTTCATCAGTACATCAATAAATATTTCTCTCTCTCTCTCTCTCTCTCTCTCTCTCTCTCTCTCTCTCTCTCTCTCTCTCTCTCTCTCTCTCTCTCTCTCTCACTCTCTCTCTTTCTCTCTCTCTATCATTTCCACACAAGTTCATCGTAGGTTCTGAGATAACATAATACCCTTCATAGGTTCCTGGGGTAGTATCTTCCTTTTCACCGAACTCATCAGTATATCTTATAGTTTCATCTGAATCATTTAATTTTTTTTCTCAGGCGGCTGACTGAAAAGGAAGAAGCCAGACTAAGGATGGTAAATGACACTCGGGCCTGTGGCGATGGTGAAACTTGGAGAGAAAAAAACCAGATACGATACCATTGGTCAAGCAAGGTTGACCACCTTCCATAATCATTGAAACAACACCCACACTGTATCCTATCTTGCAAAATCTAACTTAATCCTTCAAACTAAATCTGGATTTACGTCTAATGATGAAAAGCTGGACTCCTTTTATCGGTTATTATCATACGTTGATATATTCCTCTGCATTATCGTCGATCGGCGTTTATACACTCAATAACCGTTGACGGAGTTGATTGTTCCATTTCTCGATGCGACAAACGAATGTAGCCTACCTAAATCAATAAATTCACTTCACTTCAACAGAACCCAAACAATGTCGAACGAAACAAGTGATTAATCAAAACGTTTAGTGGCACTGGTCCCATGCTGACCAGGATGAGTCTGCAGTGAAGCCGTAACGCTATCTTCCAGTTGAAGTAAAATCTACGACGCCGCGTCCTCGCCATGCGAGAAGCGGCCCAAATGAGGTGAAAACATCGAGCCTCCTTTCATCGTATTTGCCTATTTGGCCTATCACTCCTCACTCGTCTTCACGAAATTCTAGAACTGAGAGAGAGACAGAGAGCAGGGGGTGGGGTGGGGTATGGGGGCAGGGAATGGGAGGTAAGAGGCCGGCGGCGGGGGGGATGGTGCGGGGAAAGAAAGAAAGAAAGAAAGAGAGAGAGAGAGAGAGAGAGAGAGAGAGAGAGAGAGAGAGAGAGAGAGAGAGAGAGAGAGACGCTTTTTATCAATACAATACAATACAATACAATACAATATAACTTTATTGTCTGATGTTCATCACATACAGAAATTTGTCTTTCAATTTTGTATTGTTTTGTTGCTGTTGTTGTTAATGTTGTTGTCGTGGTGGAGGTGGTGGTGATGGTGGTGGTGGAAGTAGTAACTGAGGTTGGGTTGTTGTAGCTGCACATTCCATGCTTGCTGTTATTGTCTGATTACAACAAAATCCCAGTCTCTTCGTAATTGACCTTTTCTCGAATGGTCACATAGTTTGAATGCATATATTGTCCAATCGTATTATTGGAAAACAACGCGGAAAGACGGCCTTTTTATTTATTTATTGTGTATTTTGTTTGAGTGCAATACAAATTTCTCGACGGTTTCCTTCTTGGCCGAAGAATTATAGCCTACACACCTTCCCTAATCATTGAAACGACCTTCCCCCCCACCTCCTCTATCCACTCCCTTCCCTTTTCCCTCCTCCATTTCCCTCTATGCTACCATACCAAATCAAACTAAATCTTTCAAACTAAGTCTGGAATCTGTCTAATAATGAAAAGCTGTCCTCCTTTTCCGGCGCGGCAGTCCCGAAAATTCGATTGATGGCGGTTGGAAAGGTTTGAGAGAAAGAAATGTGTTTGTACTTGCATTGGTTCCTCCCTCCCTTTTGTCGGTTTGCCTAAGGGACATAACCCAATAAGACGGGTTCACTCCCTTGGACCAGAAATGTCGAGTGGGGATCGTTTTACTCTCGACACTGTCGCGGTCGCTTATCTTTTCCTTTTACACCTTCTCCTCATCTTCTTTTTCCTCCTTCTTCTTCCTCCTCTGTCTGCCTGTCCCTCTGTTGACCTCTACCCCCCCCCCCACCCCCACACCTCCCACCCCCCCACCCAACCCCCCTCTTTCGAACCAAAACTTCTTGTTCTTGTCCTTATTGTTCTTCTCGTCCTTGTTGTTGTTGTTGTTGTTGTTGTTGTTGTTCTTCTTCTTCTTCTTCTTCTTCTTCTTCTTCTTCTTCTTCTTCTTCTTCTTCTTCTTCTTCTTCTTCTTCTTCTTCTTCTTCTTCAGGAAGGCACTGTGGTCTAATGGTAGTGCTTCGGCTTGCGGATCTGAAGGTTCCGGGTTCGAGCCCTGGCCGGGCCATTGTGTTGTGTCCCTGGGAAAGACACTTTACTCCTGTTTTCCTACTCCTTCGGATGAGAGTATAAACCGAGGTCTTGTCTGTGTGTCGCATACATTCCATCATAACGGACTTTAAAGATCCTGACGCTTATGTCCTAGACGGTAACAAGAACACACCCAGCATGCACTTGGTCCTTCTCCCCCATCCCTGGCTGCACAGGATTGTGCTCAGTTGTCCGGGCGTCAGACCATGCGCCCAAAGGCTGCGGGTGGGCGTCTCGGGCGGTTTGGTTTGAGTTAGAACCTGTATCGGCCATAGCCTTGATCCTTAGGCTAAGGCGCCTTACAAATGACGATCATTCTTCTTCTTCTTCTCCTTCTTTTTTTTCTCTCGCTCTCTTTCTGTCCCCCTCCCTCTCTCTCTCTCTCTCTCCCTCTCTCTCTCTCTCTCTCTCTCTCTCTCTCTCTCTGGAACTCTACACTTTTCTTTATCTTCTTTTTCATTGCTTTTTAAAACAGACAGAATTCATTGATTCATCCTCCCACTCTTTCTCTTTGCCTCCGTCAGGTCTCACTCCCTTGTTCGTGTCATCAGTATTAGTTTATCCCTTTAGCCCTTAGTTATAAGTCCGATTTTGTGTAAGTTCTCTTGTAATCTTGTTGCGAAATGGCAAACGTGTAACGTATTTGAAGAAGTGGTTAATTTTCAAGAATAATTTCAATTACTTTACTTTCTGCGATTAGAAAACGAACAATGTAAGACAATAATATCAGCTTCTGAGTTCATTGTCATTTTTAATATGTGTTTTAAAACAGGAATAAAAACATTAATGTGGATTAGTTATTTCATTTGCTGCATAACTTCAGTAACCCAAGTA
>CM072511.1:137081457-137113957 GCA_036898135.1 Oncomelania hupensis | reverse complement strand
TTTAAAATGTCATATATTTAAATTCTTTTGCAAGTTTGTGTGACATTTTATCTATGTCCATGTGCTCTTAATGGGTCTTTTCTGGAATAAATTTGCCTTTCCTTGCCCTCTTTTCAGCGAGGTTTACGTTCGTCTCTCTCCACTTGTGAGAGGAGCTCGGCCAGTCTCGGCTACGCTGCATGTATCTACAGCTTGTACCTGATCACCCGAAGCGTCACAAAATGCACCTGCGGCAGGAAGTCACATCCACAAGGATTCAAGCCTCGGTAAACAGCAATTCCCCCCAAATACACTGGCCTCAAAGGCGGTACACTTACCTATCGAAAACTATCGTCTTAGGAAAATATTGCTCGGCGCCCAGACTGTGATGTTTCACCTTTGCTATTTGGTGAGACAACTATCGTGTTTGGTCGCTTTCTGTGAATAGAGATTGGAATATATCTATAGATATAGTCATTGCACTATTGCTGAGAACGAGTAACTAGATCTGTCTCTTGCTCAACAGGTGGCTGTGGATGTTGTTTGTGTGAGTGCGGTGAGGGTTTGATGGGAAGGGATTGAAGTGAGGGGGAGAATTATTTGAGTGTGTGTGTGTGTGTGTGTGTGTGTGTGTGTGTGTGTGTGTGTGTGTGTGTGAACGTGTGGCTAGGTAGAAACGCCGTTATTCTGACATACACTTGAACCTCTACGTACTTTCTTTTGACGGACCCCTTATTTTGACGTCAAAGCAGTGTTCCGTTAGGGTTAGGGCTGTGTTAGGCTTAGGGTTAGGTTACGGGTTAGGGTTTGGGTTAGGGTTAGAGTTAGCGTCAGGGTTAGGGTTAGCTTCAAAAAATGGACACATTTGTAAAAATGTCAAAGTAACGTATATAGAATTTCATGAAAGTCGTCACAACTGCGTTTCTACACGGTTATGTTTGTGTGTGTGTGCGTGTGTGTGTGTGCGTGTGTGTGTGTGTGTGTGTGTGTTTAAAGATTGTCATCTCCATCTTCCCATACGCTTGCGAAACATAGACCCTCACAGCAGATATACAACGAAGAATACAAAGCATGGATATGAGGCATTTCCTATACCAAGCACATCACCGGCAACCAAGTCCGACAGACCATCACACAAGCCATTGGACAAAATGATGACATGCTCATTGTGGTGAAGGATTGGAAACTCCGATGGTATTGCCACGTCACCAGAGCATCTGGCCTTGCAAAAACAATCCTGCAAGGCACGGTGCAAGGAGGCAGAAGAAGAGGGAGACAGAAACAGAGGTGGGAGGACAACATCCTAGAAAGGACTGGTTTGACACTGAGCGAAGCCATGATGGTTGCTGGCAACAAAGAAAGATGGAGTACGCTGGTTAAACGATCATCTAGGGTGCACCAACTACCTTATAGTTACGGGATAGGATAGGATAGGATAAGATAGATGTTTTTAATTTGTTTGTCTTTCTGTCTGTCTGTCTGTCTGTCTGTAGGTATGTATGTGTGTATGTATGTATATATGTATGTATGTATGTATGTATGTATGTATGTATGTGTGAGGTACTGATGACACAGATACAGAAGTGGGTTGTCGGTTGGTGTAAATACAGCCTGCATTTAATCATGATGATGTTTGCTCTTGCCTTTGATCCTATTACCAATGGCTACGGTTGGGTTAAGTTTATAACTAAAGAAACAACCAAGGTCCAGGGCAAATCATAATAACTAGCGCCCTACTCAAAGCAGTGTTTGCTTCTTCTGGCAAAAATGTTGTCAGATATAGCTTGGAATATTCGTTTCCTTAACATGGGGATTCATTTTATGATAGACTACGTCTTTTTGAAGTACAGATAGGCTTATCAATGTTAACTCTCAATATCTAAACTTGCAAGCCCAAAGGTTAGAGATATTCAGAACGTCCTCAAAGGATCCAAGTATGAATGTAGGCACTGTCGTGTTCTTGAAGTTCTTATAACCGTTTAATAAATATTTATAAGGAGCCTACCCTTCAGACCTAAGCGCACTTTTAATCCCTTATGACAAGGAAGAGCTTGCGATTCCCAAATCGGAGAAGAACCATCCCAAATAAGTATTATTTTTAAAAATTCTCATAACATTTTCAATAATCACCACGTTTTTTAAAACTTTATTTCAAATAATTAATTAATAATTTTTTGTTGGGGTGGGGGGAGGGAGGAGAGAGGGGAGGATAATTCTTATATAAAGAGCCATTATACAATAATAGGCGACCATCCAGTGAAATTAGGGAATGTATTCGAAATTTAGCTGGCGATATGTAACAGAGTATATAATTGAATAGTGAGTATAAGCCTACACAACTAACATTGGAAGCTGATTTGAACGTGCATGTAGTCTACATGTACATTATTGACGACAAGAAGATAAGGGAGTTTCTTGTTGTCAATCAAGTACTGGCGTGAAACAGACGAGTACAGTCCAGCAGGAACGGTCAACAAAATAATATTTAAAGTTGAACTAAACGGATGTTAGGGGCAGATAAGGAAGGAAATAAGGAAGTAGGACATTAGAAAGTATGATTGGTATGAAGTTGTGAACTAAATTCCTGAGCACACTTTAAGGAGCATGAACCATTTAATATACCCACATTGCGTGCGTGAAATTATATTAGTGGACAGGCGACAGTAAACCTCGTCCAGTCTCAGCTCCGCAGTGTGTGCCATTATACCATAATACTGAAAGCTATTAACTGGATAGAGAGAGAGGGAGAGAGAGAGAGGAGGAGGAGGAGAAGAAGAAGAAGAAGAAGAAGAAGAAGAAGAAGAAGAAGAAGAAGAAGAAGAAGAAGAAGAAGAAGAAGAAGAAGAAGAAGAAGAAGGAAAAACAGAAGAAGAAGAAGAAGAAGAAGAAGAAGAAGAAGAAGAAGAAGAAGAAGAAGAAGAAGAAGAAGAAGAAGAAGAAGAAGAAAGGTAGAAAGGAAAGGAGGCGAAACCCGAAAACTGGTGGGAACAGTAAATGGTGTATCTATCTGTCAAGAAAATAATATTGAAAGCTGAAGTATATGAGCACAAAAAGCAGAAAAGGGGAAAAATGAAGGAAAGGAGAAAGGAAAGTAGGAATATAGTAGTAGTTATTCAATTTCTGGTGTGGACCATCAGCGCTCTTGTGTTTGTTCCCTGCAAACGGAGCAGCCAGCAGCGATTGGATTTCTTGTCTTACGGGCCAGACGATGGGGCTTGCAAGATATTTTTTTTATTCACACTAAAAACAAAAAAATTCACCTCCACCTTCCCCTCCCACCTCCATAACACCTTCTTTATCCCGTCCCTTCCTGCCACCCTCTCTCATCACCCCATGCGAAACACCCCCCCCCCCCCCACTTCTCCCCTCAACTTTCCTTTCTCTATAAATATATACCTTTGGCCCCACCGCCACCACCATAAAGTTTTTCTTTTTTCCCCCATCCCACCCCTCCCCATATTTGATGCTACAGACCGTCTTTCTTCCGACCACTCCGTCTCTAAAGAGTTTAACGTTTGTTTATAATTTTAAAATAAAGAATAAAAAATAGATATGTGTCAACTATGCAGGCAAAACGAAGCTGAAACAAAAAGACACAATGCTGCTATGCATCAGAGCGATAACACAGGCGACAGATTCTGCTGCCTGATGTAATTCCTCTTGGGGGTAATAAAGTTGTGTTGCATGGCATGGCATTGTATTGTATTGTATTGTATTGTATTGTATTGTATTGTATTGTATTGTATTGTATTGTATTGTATTGTGTGAAGAACCTGTGTAATCAACACGTGTAGTCCTACTGCTCAAATCAAAACATTGATGAGGTTATTGTCCGTATCTCCCGATTTTTGTTTTCCTTTGTATTGGAATGTTAGTTATAATGTATAAGCTAACTCAAAACTTTTAAATCCTTTCTTAATTCTTATTTTGATTCGTGTAATTTGCATGCCTAGATCTACATAGACTGTATGATGTGTTGTATTATTGCATGCTGTTTTGCCACTGAGAGTTTTGAAAACACATTTTTCATGTAACGCGCTTTGAGCTTCTTAGCAAAGAGAGAAGTGCTATTAAAAAAATGAATTAACATATTATTATTATTATTATTATTATTATTATTATTATTATTATTATTATTATTATTATTATTATTATTATTATTATTGTCCTTATTTGGCTCGGAAGAGTCCGCTGGACCTAAAGCAATAATCATGTAATGTAATGTAATGTTATTATTATTATTATTATTATTATTATTATTATTATTATTATTATTATTATTATTATTGCTGCTGCTGCTACTACTACTACTACTACTACTACTACTACTACTACTACTATTGGGCTATCTTCGTTAGTTACAATTCCCTGTCTCTCGCCTCTGCTCTCTTTTACCGGGATGCATACTGATACCAATATGCAATGCATAGTCTTTGTTCCTATGTTTGTCCCTAGACCTCTAACATTAAAACCTTAAGTTTTTAAGCCGCTTCGAGGCATGTCGATTCACTTATTAATAGTTTGCGCTCTTTGTATATGCCACTTCGTCATTCAAATTGAAATTAAGTATCGCATTCCAACGAGGCTAGAATTATACTGATGAAACGTTATGTAGCTGAAAGAAGCTGGAGAATGTATATATAGAGCATACGTTTGTGGTTGAAGTTGAGAGGGAAAAAGAAAGAAGGAAAGAGAGACAGACATACAGTCAGAGAGAAGAAGAAGATCAAGAAGACGAAGAAGTTGTTGTTGTATCAAATTTTATTCATCAGATTAACATACGTTGTACTGATAAAAGAAGAAGAAGAAGAAGAAGAAGAAGAAGAAGAAGAAGAAGAAGAAGAAGAAGAAGAAGAAGAAGAAGAAGAAGAAGAAGAAGAGCAAGAATGCAGGATGGAGAATGAGAATAGATCGAAGAGGAGGGAGAGAAGAATGGTAAAGAAGAAGGTGTGTGTGTATGGTGTGCGTGTAGGTTGGGGTTGGCGGGTTCAAGAGGTTCTCGATACGGAGATTTTAGCGGTTCGGCCTCTTTTCTCAAAACTTCAGACTGTTAAATATATTTATTTCTAGTCTATTTATCCCTGAGGTGGTTTATTTGTCTTTGATTTTCGTTCGATTCCTTCCTTTTCTTGATGTGTGTGTGTGTGTGTGCGTGTGTGTGAGAGAGAGAGAGAGAAAGAGAGAGAAAGTGAGAGTGGAAAGTTTTCCCGCTGTTGACTTGGTGTGCAAAGCACCGTGAATATTTTGCTCCTTTAAATTCTCCAACCAACCAACCGTACATTCCATCGTCCACTTTCTTAATTTTCACGTCTTCCAGTCCGCCAGCCTCGTCTGTTTTTTTCCACTGCCTATACTTATAAGATGTACTTTGGTCATTCACGATCAACAACCGAATCCCCGAACGACTATCCCACGGACTTCTGCATACTGTCGTTTGATGCAACTCGCCACCTTCCTTTCAAACCGACTTCCAGCTTTCTCAATCAGGATCAACCTACACATCTCGCATGTTCCAGGGACTTTCTTCGGACTCCCCCTTTTCTCCCACCCTAACCCCAATTTCCTCCTTCCACTCGCTGCCCACGTCCTCCCGAGTCAGCCCCCGCAACTTCCTTTCGAACTAACCTTTTTTTTTCTTCTTCTCAGTCTTGACAAGTACTCTACCCCATCCTTCCATCTATAGACTTCCATCCGTTCTCCAGTTCCTTAATTCTTCGCCTATTACGCCACCTCTGCGTGTCCACTTACTGCCTTCCCTTTCGACCCATTTCTAACACCTCTGCGCTTTCCCGACTTCCTTCCAGTACAGCTTCAACTTCATATCAACCCATCTTCACTTTATTTCGACCCATCACGTTTTTTCCGTTCCACCCAGTTTTTACACCTCTGCCGGTCAACTCCCTTCCAGCCCACCCCCAACGTCCTTCAGTCCAACAACATCTTCCTTCCAACCCCTTTGTCTACTTTCCTTTGACCCAATCCAAAACCTCTATCCAACACATTCACTTCTTTCCGACCCATCAGTATCTTCCTTCCTAAACCAACTCTAAACTTCTTTTGTGAACCCATCTCAGCTTCTCTCTTTCTTGAAAAAAACAAACAAACAAACTCCGTGCGTGCATTCCGAAGTTTATAGCCACAGGTGATCAGCCTTTGAGCTCTCGTCTTCGGTTGCACCATTACACATACCTTCTCCTGATTTTATTTTTCTTCCTCTGTCCGCCACCCCATGCATGTCCACTCCCTTCCTTCCTTTATTCCCATCTCTTCCTTCCTTTTGCACACATCTCTACCTTCCTTTGACCAAACTCCATCTCAGTCTTTGCTAGTTCACGGTTGAACAACTTCCGTGTATTGCAAACCGTTTAGCCGCAACTGATCGTCCTTGTCTCCTGTGACACTGATGCACTTTATCCTAATTTTTTGCATTCCTGCTCGAAGGATACTTTTTACAAGGTTGGGTGAGGACATGCGTGGCGAAGGAACCATGACGGGGGTGGATGGTGGGGAGGAGTAAGCAAAAGGATAGGATACGCGTGCGCGCGCGCGTATGTGTGTGTGTGTGTGTGTGTGTGTGTGTGTGGAGAAAATTATCCATAATCCTTTGCGTGGACCGCAGTTAAGCGCCCAGCAATCGTGGGTGATTGAGAGAACATTGAGGTTTAACGTCTACACCCACCAATGGCGATAAGGCAGACGGGCGGGTGATTGAAAAGAAAAGCTAACAGGCTTGTCCACGTGCCAAAAACGCTGGGGCGTGGGGTGAGGTGGAGGAGTTGGGGTGTGGCGTGGGTGAACACAAAGAGTTCTCCAGCTGGTCGATATTTATAATAATCAATTAATATTGTTCACTTTGGAACTAATTGTCTTATATAAATTCTTAACATTTAAAAGTCATTTTAAATAATATTGTCATATTATTTTCATAAATTCTTTTAATCTAATGCTGTCTTGTATGATGTAACTAGTTTAATGTACAACTTTATTCGTCGGTGTTGACTGTGGGTGGAGTTGTCTATATGTACCATGTGTGTGTGTGTGTGTGTGTGTGTGTGTGTGTGTTGGTGGGTAGGTGGTTGGATGCAGGTTGTATTGCGTAATAGAAAGCGTGAGAGGGAGGGAGATGAAAAGAGTGAGCGGATAAGTGCGGGTAGGTTGAGAGATTAAGTCAATAATGGTAATAGTTTATTACATGAATGTAACCAACACAGTATGTCTCAGGTGCTTCTGTAAATATGTTACTTGGCGAAGTAAAGTCTGCTCTCTATTTGTTATCTGGTTTCATTTTTATGTAAACGGCTAATACCTTGCAATTAGATTTCTTTTTCAGGACACCTGCGATCTCCATATTGATTGATTGATTGATTTATTGTTGCTTTAGGTCCAGCGGACTCTTCCGAGCCAAATCAGGACCGGACAACCCCCGATCCGCATAAAAGATCTGCTGAAACAACCCCAGTGGGAAAATTGAATGCCCTCCACCGGCCAGTCACTTTACAATAAAGACATCCCACGCGGGGGACGGCTGAGGGTTGACCTCAACTACGCGAACACCCCGGTTACAAAAACAAAATAGAATACAAACATCATTATAAATCATCAACCAAACACATACATATAAAATGCCTATAGTGCTAAATAGTATATTCATAGGAAGCCCTAGTGACCACCCGGCAGAAAGCGTCCAACACTCCCAAGCTGATCCAACAGACCTCATACACAAACAAGGAGTCTTGTCCAGGAAGAGTTTTCAAGAAAAAAGGTAGGTCATTGATCTAGCGAAGAAGAAGATAGTATAGCAGAGTGAAGGACAGAGCAAGAATAGGAAAGAGTAAATGAGGAAGACAGCGACAGTGGGAATTTAAAGCACTAAATTTCCATAAAGTGGGGATACTATTTATACTGAAAACCCCCGGCACTCCAACGGGGGTACTGTTGCCGCAGTGAAGCGTCTTGCCTATAAAGAAAAGACAGGTGTTCAACTGTGGCTTTCACTGTTCCCTTTATAGGTTTTAACAATCTACAGTGGCAAGATTGCTCATGACCCCAAGGGGTGATCTCCATATAAATTAGGTAAACCTGAATGTTAGATGCGTAAGAATTAAATCTTACCCTGTCCTATGTTCCTGGCGATCAAAAGGCTAGCAATCAGGATGGTCATTATTTTGGCCGACAAATTGCATTGTTCACAGACGCCATAGCGAATTAGAGATCGGATTTTTCTTCCACACGAGGAACACTAAGACCCAAGTCAACGCAAGGATTCTAGAGTGTACTGTATGAATCACCTTCACCTTTACACACCTGCCCAGCCCTCTCCCCACCCCTTCAAGACGCCCACCCACTCTTAATCTTAACAACGTCTTTAACCCACCATCCCTCCCCTCTTCTCCTCTCTCCTCTTCCTCCCTCTAATGTCGCGTGCAGTCCTCTCTACATCAGCACGTTTCCACAACCCATCCTTCATTCCCTGCAGCTTCATCTTCGGTGATTTCCCTCTTCCAAGTCCAGCCAAACCCAGACCGAGCCTTCTGTACACTCACAGGCCCAACCTCCGTGGCTACCCTCTCCATCAAGCACGCTGCCTCCATATCCTTTGTTTCCTGCTTACTCAGTAAATCTCCATCACTACACGCTCACATTTTTTGGGGGTAACATTCCTCCACCTACAACTGTTTTGCTATGTGTACATCTACGCGATAGTAGGGGAGTATCAGCTCTAAATAAGTGTCCATCTTCGTCATCATCTTCATCATCATCAATCACCATCGCGAATCATCATCATCATCATCATCTATCATCATCATCATTGCCACTGCCACTATCATCATATATACCACTATTATCTTTACGCGTGTGACTTTTAATATGATGATGTTAATATGTCAATGTTAAGAGTTAAAGTTTTGAATTATTTAAAAAAAAATAATAAAATCCAAAATAAATAATTTTTATTATATTTATTTATTTATTTTGATATTATTATTATTATTATTATTATTTTTTTTTTTTTATTTTCTTTTTAAAATCCAATATTTCTGAATTGTGCTCTGTGGGTTCGGGCAAATAGAATAGACCCAACGTTTCCCGGCGTGTCGTAAGAGGCGACTAACAGGGGTGATGTTAGCACGGCATCACTGGGCGAAAGTCTTCTACACAGAAGTCACCGGCCAGGGCGGAGGAACCTCACGTTACTACAGGTTCAACGACCACGTGCTCAGGGCCAAGGCGAGCCACACTGTATTCGTGGATTTCGGCTGTGGCCAACAGCCTGGAGAGGATTGGGCCCTGCCAGGTCTTTTTTTTGCCCAAGACACAACACATGATGAGGCTATCCACTAATTCCATGCCGGATCGGTCGTCGCCCGGCTACACAAGGACCGCGCCTTCCGTTGGCCACCAGGACGGAGGTGAAAAGTATGCTACTGATGGACAAATTAGCAAGATCCGCACGAGAAACAACATCGTCATAGGAACCTGGAATGTCATGACCCTAACTGCGGAAGGAAAATTAGAAGAACTGGCCCACGAGCTGGACCACTATCGATGGAACGTTCTAGGTATCAGCGAACTGCGCTGGAAAGGCCTAGGTGAAACAACGACTGACAAAGGCCACAAGCTCTATTTCAGCGGTAGAGATGACAGGCACGAACACGGCGTTGGATTCTTGGTCCACAAGAACATTCTAGCCACTGTCATGGGTTGCCGCCCAGTCTCCAGTAGACTCATTACCATCCGTCTGAGAGCAACCCCTTTCAACATTACCATCATCCAGGCCTATGCCCCAACATCAGACTATGAAGACAGCGAAGTGGAGGATTTTTATGAAAATATACAGGCGGTCCTTGACCAAGTGCCGAAGAAGGACATAGTCATAGTGCAAGGCGCCTGGAATGCCAAGGTTGGCCAAGATGCGCACCACAACTGGGGAGACACATGCGGACCCCACTGCAACAACGAGACAAATGACAGGGGTCTGAGGCTACTGGAGTTTGCCAGATACAACAATCTGGTACTGGCAAACACGCTTGGTCTCCACAAAAAATCCAGACGATGGACATGGCACAGTCCCGGCGGGGAACATCACAACCAGATCGACTACATCATGGTCAAGAAACGCTTCAGATCAAGCATCAACATTGGCAGGACACGCACTTTTCCAGGAGCAGACATTGGAAGTGACCACGATCTCGTGATGATGTCTTTCCGGCTCCATTTGAAGAGAGTAAATACAGCAAAGTGCACTAGGCTGAAGTTCGACCTGGACAAACTGCAAGACCCGGAGGTGGCAAAAATATTTCAGGCCACAATTGGAGGGAAATTTGCACCACTGCTTATTTTGGGGGCAGGCGAAGTAGATGTCAACACCATGACCAATACCTTCAACTCAGCTGTAACAGATGCCGCCACTGAGATCCTTGGCAAGCACCGACCAAAGAAGAAGCCGTGGATCACACCTGAACTTTTGGATCTGTGTGATAAACGAAGAGAGTTAAAAAGAAAAAGAACACCTCACAGGGAGCTGATGTCTACCAAAAAATCAACAATGACATCCGAAAAGGCATGCGCACAGCAAAGGAGAACTGGATAGAAGATCAATGCCAGGAAATAGAGAACAATCTGAACAAGAACAACAGCAAGAAGGCCTACCAGACTGTGAAGCGGCTGACAAGTGTTAAACAGCCCAAAGTCTCCACTATCCAAAGCAAGTCTGGCATTTGCCTTACAGAAGAACAAGAAGTCTTGGACAGATGGACAGAGTACTGCTCTGACCTTTACAACCATACACCAAATGGAGACCCATCAGTTCTAGCATGTCCCGAGAGCAGAGAAGAAGAAGAAATCCTCCCGATTCTCCGGGAAGAAGTTGAGGCAGCAGTGCAATCGCTGAAGAAAGGGAAGTCAGCGGGAGTGGACAACATACCAGCGGAACTGCTACAAGCAGGAGGAGAAGCGATGAATGATGCTCTCACCATTATCTGTAACAAGATCTGGCAGAGTGGGGAATGGCCTACACCATGGACCCAGTCGCTTGTCATCACTCTTCCCAAAAAAGGTAACCTTCAGGAGTGTGAAAATTACCGCACCATCAGCCTCATCAGCCATCCCAGCAAGATCCTCCTGAAAATAATACTCAACAGGTTGAAACCACAAGCTGAACAAATCATAGCTGAAGAACAAGCAGGATTCATGGCAGGGCGTAGTACCACTGAACAGATTTTTAACCTCAGAATAATCTGTGAGAAATACCTACAGCACCAACAACATCTATATCATGTGTTCATAGACTTCAAGAAGGCATTTGACCGAGTCTGGCATGCAGCTCTATGGGCAACCATGAAAGTGTACAACATCAGCCCTAAAATTATAGAAGTCATCAAAAGCCTGTATGAGAAGGCTACCAGTGCAGTCCTCCATAACAGCGTCATCGGGAACTGGTTCAGAACAACAATCGGTGTGCGTCAAGGATGCCTACTCTCTCCAACACTCTTCAACATCTTCCTAGAGCGCATCATGTCAGATACTCTTGCAGATCACGAAGGCACAGTCAGCATAGGGGGCAGAGCAATCTCCAATCTTCGTTTTGCGGATGATATTGATGGATTGGCTGGAGAGGAACAAGAATTTGAACAGCTTGTACAGAGGCTTGACACCACCTCCAGAGCTTATGGAATGGAAATAAGTGCAGAGAAGACCAAAATGATGACCAACAACACCAATGGCATCAACACGGACATCAAAGTACAAGGCCAATCCCTCAACACAGTGCACAGCTTCAAATATTTAGGAGCCATTGTGTCAGACAATGGGTCTCGACAGGAAGTCCTCTCCAGGATCGCACAGACAACTGCTGCCCTGACAAGGTTGAAGCCCATTTGGAAAGACAGAACCATCAGTCTACATTCCAAAGTAAGACTGCTGCGCTCTCTGGTCATCTCCATCTTCCTATATGCTTGCGAAGCATGGACCCTCACAGCAGATCTCCAACTAAGAATACAAAGCATGGAGATGAGGTGCTACAGAAGACTTCTGTGCATTTCCTATACCCAACACATCACCAACGTTGAAGTCCGACAGACCATCACACAAGCCATTGGACAACACGATGACCTGCTCACAGTGGTGAAGAAACGGAAACTCCGATGGTATGGCCACGTCACCAGATCATCAGGCCTTGCAAAGACCATTCTGCAAGGCACAGTGCAAGGAGGTAGAAGAAGGGGGAGACCGAAAAAGAGGTGGGAGGACAACATTCGAGAATGGACTGGTTTGACACTGAGCGAAGCCATGAGGGCTGCTGAGGACAGAGAAAGATGGAGTATGCTGGTTAAGCGATCATCTGTGGTGCCCCTACGACCTTCGGGTTATGGGACAGGATAGGATAGGATAGGATTTCTGAATTAGTGAACAGACTATAAATAAATTCATTGAATTGAATTGGCTGTCACTATCATTATCATCATCATCATCATCATGGTCACCATCATTGTCATCATCATCATCATCATCATCATCATCATCATCATCATCATCATCATCATCATCATCATCATCACCATCATTGTCATCATCATCATCGTCATTATCATCATCATCATAATTGGTTACAGCCCACTCCATCGCCACATCTTTACACTGCTGCACTAACCGTCCATACCTTACCGAGCCCAACAGTTAACTCCATTCCGGCATCTAAATCATCGACTGCAGAAGTTCGGGCCTTTTGTCCATCGTGCAGCACGTTTTGAGAGAGGAGACGAGTCGTGAAGTAGGCCTACCCTCTGCCTCGTGATGGCAAACGTGAGTAAAGTCCTTTTTTTAATAATAAAGAAAAATTGAATAAACTGCGTCCACTCATCATGGTGAAAGCGATTGTAAGCATCCTCGGTGTGAATTTGAAACTCAGAGGTGCCGTGAGATTGCCAGAGCCTAATAAAAGAGACATCGACACGCCGAACAGATAAATGAATTCCTCACTGAACTGAACCATTTTCTCAAACCTTTGCGGCTATGGACTTTGTGTACTTTGTCATCATACGGTAGCATTGTTTTGCGAGCCGGGAGGATATTGATTTGAGTCTGTAAAACTTTACTTTCTGCTCTTGTCACCTCTGCTGTTTAAGTCGATCCACTGTCTGTTGTAGAGTAACTCGCTTTGCCAATTCATTCCGATGATTTTAGATTTTAGAGAGAGAGAGAGAGAGAGAGAGAGAGAGAGAGAGAGAATCGCACACACACACAAACATACACAAACATATACACACAGAAGGCTAGAGAAAGAGACAGACACAGAGATGGAGGGGGGGAGAGAGAGAGACAGAGAGAGAGAGAGAGAGAGAGAGAGAAGCGGAAAAGAAAGAAAGACAGAAAGGAAGAAGATGACGAAGAAGTAAGCCAGAAAGAAAGAATAAAAAGGAAGGGGAGAATGCAAGAGGACGAGGATTAGGAGACAAACAATAATTGAGAGAACAATGAGGCATATTAACAGTAGGCCTACATCGAAAAAAAATGATATAGGCTTAAGTGATAAGATTCTGTTCAATAAAGAAGGAGGAGGAGAAGAAGAAGAATGAGAAGGAGTAGGAAAGAAGGAGGAGGAAGAGAAAGAGGAAGCGTTGGAGCAACAACGGCAGTAGTTCGTCGATTCAGAGCAATGACCATCCAATGCTTGAAAAGCAAACGAGGAAGGAATACGAAAAGTCCGTCGTGAGTTAGCCAGTGGTCAATAATGAGATTCACTGACCACTGTCTACAGTGCTAGGACTTTATTGCCACACAGCAGCTGTTGCTGACCACTATCCTGTACACTTTGTTTTACAATTCCTAGTTATAAACATAGCATAGGACTTTTTCCACAGAGCATTCTCTGTTTTGCATCTCCAACACTGTGGAATTCTTTAGTATTTTCTTGCATTATTTGTTATTAGTTCGTTTTATATACCAGTTAACAATTCATGTATCTTTAGTGAAGTTGCTGCCACATGACACATTTCTAATGTAAACATAGGCGAATAACTAACTGAATCTGAACATCCTCGAATGTTGTCTTCCCACTTCTTTGTCTCCCTCTTCTTCTGCCTCCTTGCACTGTGTCTTGCAGGATGGTCCTTGCAAGGTTTTATGCTCTGGTGATGCGACCATACCATCGGAGTTTCCGTTTCTTCACCACTGTAAGCAAGTCTCCGTGTTGTCCAATGGCTTGTGTGATGGTCTGTCGGACTTCATTGTTGGTGATGTGCTGTGTATATGAAATGCCTAGAAGTCTTCTGTATCACTCCATTTCCATGCTTTGTATTCTTTGTTTAGGTCTGCTTTGAAGTTCCATGTTTCGCAAGCGTATTGGAAGATGAGATGACAAAGGAGCGCAGCAACCTTACCTTTGAGTGTAGACTGATGTCCTGTCTTTCCAAATCGACTTCAACCTTGCCAGGCAGCAGATGTTTTTGTACTAACCTAGAGAGGACTTCTTATAAAGACTCAATGTCCGATATAATTACTCCTAAATATTTGAAGCTGTGCATCGTGTTGAGGGAGTGGCCTTGAACTTTGATGTCCGTGTTGATGCCAGTGGTGTTGATGGTAATCATTTTGGTCTTCTTTGCACTTATTTCCATTCCAAAGGCTCTGGAGGTGGTTTCAAGCCTCTGTACCAGCAGTTCGAGTTCTTGTTCCTCTCCAGCATGTCCATCACTGTCATCCGCAAAACAGAGGTTCAGATTGCACTACCCTTATGTTGACTGTGTCTTCATGATCTGATTCAAGATTCAAGATTCAAGATTTATTGACTTGATGTGAAGAATTTGTTTTTGCGCATATGGGATATAGGTTATAAGTTCATACGCAATACAATACATTACAGCACAGTGCAAGCAGACACATCGCTTTCTCACATTTACGCAAAATAGGCTATCGAAAGTAAACAATCAGACATCACACATCAGGCAATCAGATCACAAAATAGAACCGCAAACACTGTCAATATATATCATGTCACCTAATCGCGTCAAGCACCCACATCTCAGTCTATACGTCAATTGATTAAACCAAAATACAACGCCTCACAGTTCACATTACATTAATAGTCAATGTATACATCATGCACAAACAATCAATACATTTTCGCACACATTCATACAGCACTTGATGGACAAAGATTCCATTTAAATTATCATGACTAGTACACAATATGACTAGTAAATACATAGGCCTAATGCGCAATTGATATCATCACCAATAATACGTTACATGACTAGTGAGTATACATTATTCGCATACAATCAATAATTTTCGCACACATTCATACGGCATACAGTAAATAGAAAGAGACTGATAAAGGGCATCTGACATGTTGCGTTCCAGGAAAACGTTGAAGAGTGTTGGAGAGAGTAGGCATCGTTGATGCATGCAGATGTGTTGATCTGAACCAGTTCCTGATGGCGCTGTTGTGGATGACTGCACTGGTAGCCTTGTGATAAAGACTTTTGATGACTTCAATAATGTTAGGGCTGACGTTGTACACTCTCATGGTTGCCAACAGAGCTGCATGCCAGGCTCGGTCAAACGCTTTCTGGAAGTCTACAAACAAATGATATGGATTTTGTTGGTGCTGTAGATATTTCTGGCAGATTATTCTGAGGTTGAAAATCTGCTCAGTGGTAGTTCGCCATGCCCTTAATCCTGCTTGTTCTTCAACTATGACTTGTTCAGCTTGGGGTTTCAACCAGTTGAGTATTATTTTCAGGAGGTCTTTGCTGGGATGGTTGATGAGGCTGAAAATGAGGTAGTTTTGGCACTCCTGAAAGTTACTCTTTTTGGTAAGAGTGATGACTGGGTGTATGGTGTAGGCCACTCCCCACTCTGCCAAGTCTTGTTACAGATAATGGGAATGGCATCAATCATCATTTCTCCTCCTGCTTTGAGAAATTATGCGGGTATGTTGTCCACACCCGCTGACTTTCCCCATCTTCAGCGATTGCACTGCTGCCCCAGCTTCTGCTCGGAGAATTTGGAGGATTTCTTGTTGTTCTCTGTTCTGGGGACATGCTAGAACTGATGGGTTTACGTTTGGCGAGTGGTTGTAAAGGTCAGAGCAGTACTCAATCCATCTATCCAAGGCTTCTTGTTCTATAAGGCACAAGCCAGACTTGATTTGGATCGTGGAGACCTTGGATGTTTTACACTTATCAGCCGCTTCACAATCCGATAGGCCTTGTTGTTGTTGTTCTTGTTCAGATTGTTCTCTATTTCCGGCATGGATCTTCTTTCCAGTTGTCCTTTGCTGTGCGCATGCCTTTTCTGATGTCACTGCTGGTTTTTCGGTAGACATCAGCTCTCTGTGAGGTTCTATACGCGTTTTTAACCATATGAACTTTCACCTCGTTTTCGTACTTTTCCTTCTCCTTCTCCTTCCCATCCTCCTCATCATTATCATCATAATCCTGTTTATTCAAACAGTTGTTTTTAACTTCAAAGTAAGTCATGCAACAATTCACCTTTTCTTCCTTTAAGCCAAATGAACTTCTTGATTGTTCTAATTGCATTTTACCTCATCCAAAACACGAGCTGCCCGAAAATTTACCTTTTATGTTTTAGGCGAAAGAACTTTCTTGATTGCATACAGTTTACACAAGTCTAGTCTGTCCAACATTTTTGTTTTTACTTCAGGGTTCTAACGAAGGGTGACTGCTGCCTAGAATAAACAAGGGAGGCAAATACTTTTAGGTTGTGACAGTCTCGCCAAAGAAAGCGGGACTGATGTTAAGCGACTGCATCCTAGACATTTTAAAACTACGAACTTCCTGACTAATCTCAGTTGCTCCACTCTATCTCCCTAACCAACACACACACACGCACACGCACACACACACTCACACACACCCACCCACACCCACACACACACACACCTCCATCTCTTTCCGAAACACATTTCTTCTACAATAATTTTATTTCAGTAATCTAACCCTCCCTACTGTAAAATCTGATCAGACTGTGTAATTGTAGTTAATCATTCATTGCTTACAGGGCCCAGCGGACTGCAAAGAGCCGAATCAAGACCACAAAATCAAAACCACAACTTCGCTGAAAGAGGATTCACCCCTGATCTGCATAAAAGATCCGCTGAAACAACTGTAACGCGTCCAAGCTTTGTATTAAACATCCTACACACATCCTGACACATTATGCACAAGAGAAGAGAGCCCGCAGTCACTTTACACTAAACTCACTACATGTTATAAACTGACCGCCCTAAGCTCTAGCATTCTATACAGAAGAGAGGTCTGGAACCCCTGCAGGTGAAAGAGATAAGAAAGACCTTGCATAAAGAGAGCCAAGCCTCGTTCTCTACATTCTATAGCTAAAGATTGTGCGCACTATAAGTTTGGCCCTGGTTTCTGACACATTATGAACTGACCACCCTACGCACTACAACCTAGACAAGACGGAACCTCGTAGAACAGAGTTGTCCGGAGTCTGGCAGAAGCAGGAGAATAAGAGATAAGAGAAAGATTCCTTTGTCCCTCTAGCTTTTATAGCACAACTTTGTTAAGACTCATCCCTCTACATAAGGTCATGCCTTAATTCCTACGTCATTGCCACGTGACTGACCACACCCAAATACCTATCACGTGGTCAGAACTGATCACGCTCTTACACACAAAGGATGCATGCACATGTGTATGCGTCATTCTTTGACCATGTAAACTATAAACTTTCCCGGCCAGTAATTGCTGACCAGGCGAATGTGTATCGCACGTGCCAACGTACTACTAACACTTCTACATCTGACTCACTACTATATCCAAGCCGAGCTAAACAATCTTTAATCATCCCTTACCACTATCCTCCTCATCTGTACAACTTTCCCTCAAAGGTTATAATTCATATCTTCCTCCCCTGTACAACTTTCCCTCAAAGGTTATACAACCCCAGTGATAATACTGAAGGCACTCCACCAGCCAGTCACTGTACAACAAAGGCATCCCACGCAGGGCACGCTGATGCTATACTCTAATGTGTCGAACAAAAACAAAATAGAATACAAATATCATTATAAAATATCAACAAAACACATACATACAGAATGCCTACATTGCTAAATAATCATATCATAGGAAGCACTATTGACCATTTGGCAGAAAGCGTCCAATATTCCCAAGCTGATACAACAGACTTCACACACAAATGAAGAGTTTTGTTCCGGAAGAGTTTTCAAGAAAAAAGGTAGGTGACTGGTCTAGCGAAGAAGAAGATAGTATAGCAGATTGATAGAACAGAGCAGGAATGAGAAGGAACAAATGAGAAAGACAGCGGCAGTGGGAATTTAAAGCACTAAATTTCCAGAAAGTGGAGATACTATTTATACAGAAATCCCCGGCACCCCCACGGGGGTTGTGTAATTGTAGCAAACGCACCGAATCCCTTTGAAGAAATTACAATTACAGGAGCATTTAACACCGGTTTTTTTTTTAAGAAAGAGTTCTGAATAAACTCGGATTATTTAAAACAATTTTTTAAAAAGCATTTTGCTTTAATACACGTCTGTTGTTTATTTTAAGGCTCGTTGATGTTACGACTGAGACGCTGTCTTTGATTTTAAGTGGTTACTGTGTTCAGGCCCGAGGCGTGCGATAATAGTGTTTACTTATCTTTGATCTATGCCGCCGAGGGAGGGGCCTTATGTAATGTTTAGTTGTTTCCATCTGCCAAAAGGTTGTGGTTAATGTTGTTATAATCTACCTCTTCTATGGCAAAAGTCTTAAACGACAGGACATCTTTTTCCCCGACTACAGTTGACTCAGCATCCAACACACAGGCCAGTTTTTCATCGCTTGAGCCAAACGAACTTCCTAGACAGCTGTGGCGGCATGTTGACCTCCGTTTTAATGTTAAGGACTATAGATCTATATCTTGTCTGCACTCTCACTCACGCCCTTAAGAAAGGTGGCGATTTACAGAAGACGCGCAAGGCTTTTGAAGAACATGGGCGCATACTATGAAATTCACTATCTGTGAAAAATAGTGGTAGAAGCAAAATTTGGGTGCATGATGCGGAAAGTTTGCGCCAAGAGTCATACAGATTCTGATTTGGGATAGCGCTTTCAATAACTCCTATTTGACGGAACCTTTTTTTTTATTTTGCAGCGACAAAATTTCAATTTAAAATATGTCAGCTTTCTAATATATTCTCACTGTAGACACAATCATATCGTTAGACCTGCTACTATAGTTAGCGAAACTGTCATTCGCCAAGCCAGTAAACGCTGTCGCGTATTATTGATATTTCATATGTATTGCGACAGACTTTCACGTGATACGCAATCATTGCAGCTATATTTCCCGAACGAGTATTTGCCGTACTACAGAAGCTTCCCAGTTTCAGAAGATACAAGCAATTGAGATATTGGCGTAGAATTAACACAGCTTAGTTAAGTACACTTGTGCCAGCAACGGAGTCCCACGGTCTGAGGTCAGCGTTGATGAATCTCTGGCACTCTCAGACATTTACGTTAAATCAACGCACAGAGATTTAAAGGTACTTGCTAGCTTACTTTACTTTAAAATCATCTGAAAGTGAATGAAGAACCCTTCATCACATTCATTAAGTTGAAATAAAAGTACAGCTGAATTTAGAATCAAACTGTAATGACGATAGAAGAAATTTCGAGGGAGAAGGGTAATAGGGGATGGGTATTGGAGGGGTGGTATGGGGGAGACCTCAATGAGATAGGTTCTTTACAGTTCAATGGTAGTCATTTCTTTGAGGTCCGAATGCGGCAGAGATGGAATAAAGCAAAAGAAAAGGAACAACAAAATGCATTATAATTATTTAGGCGGACACTTTCGTTTTGTGTAAGGCGTGTCCGTTTATTGACCTATGTTCGCCAAATCAAACATGATAGACTACTTTTACTGAAACTGTAAGAAAGAGAATAATGGCAGGTGGTGATTTGGTTGGCCGCATCGAAAAAACCAGCAGACCAGGGCCATCGACGAACCAGCCGAGCACGCCAGACTGGACAAGAAGGAGACTGCTTGGTAAGGTTGCTAGACGGTAATTCAAACCGCGACAAGGGGCGTAACCATGTCAGTCCCACTTCCGCTTGCTTTTCGGAAAAGGTCAAGCAATCATGGCAGACATCTTGTACTGTGTCTTGCACTAGGCTAGATATAGGGCAATGGACCCAAAGCCCAAACCCGCACATTAATACTATTCTTTGTGGTAGAATGGTAGACCCTTGAATCTTTGAGACGCCTACTTGCCTTAGAAGCGGAGTTGTACTGTAGGTTAATCAAGTACATAAAACATAGTGGGTGGATGTTTGTTTTTTATACCAACATTATGTACACAACACTTATTCGAAGTCATAATGCATTTGTTTAAAAACCCTATTTGTTTCAGCTTAATATATAATGCGTATTCATGGACGCAATGAATGTATTGCCAGTGTGAAACATTTTCCCTATCTCTCGTTGCGGACAGGAGATCTGTCTTGCAGCAAGTGTGATATTAAGAATGTTGTTGCAATAATTAATATGCACGAATGAAAGACTGTTTGTTTGTAGAGAGGTGGAGTTGAAAGCAGAGAGAAGAATAGCTACATGTATTTGAAGTTTGTTTAATCCCAACTTGAAATCAGATGGAAGAGGACTAGTAGTCGTTGGAATATTGGAATGCTGAAAGGGGAAAGCAAAATCAAGCCAACATCATCTTGGAACCGCCAATTTGAAATTACACCGCCTCTTCGGCGTCATGATGACGGCTACGACCGACGTTTACAAGCTTAATTAGCCACGACGCCAGAGGCATCATCAACAGCAACTGTTGCTGCATCAGAAACGTCAGTGGGACAAGAGAGCGGACGATAGTTTTGAATCGTGCTGTCGAGCGAAGACATAGCATCCTGGCCTGGATCGAAAGCTTTTAACACTCGTGTGGGGCCGTGAATGAACTTTAGCGGAATTTACACTCCTATCAATGACCGTGGTTGCTAGTTCTTGTAGTTGGTGCACCACCACGACCACCGGTATATCGTGTGCACCTCGGATTAATGCTGCAGCAACTGCGTTTAATAAAGAATGTGTTAAAACTATCTTTATAAGGTTATATAATATGTCTGTATGTGTTTATTTAACCAGAGGGATTTTTTTAGTAGGGTTAATTTACTGTTGGCATATAATATGACCTCTATAGCCTGTAGATTTATTTGATCGTAAAAAAATGTTAACAATATGTTTGCTCTATTCTGCTTTATTTTTAATTGTTGTTGCTCCGAATCACCGATGTTTAAACAAACGTAGATATAACATAATTGACTGTTCATCAATTTTAGAAAAATAAAAGCATGCGAACGTGATCTCTGGTCTCAGATTCTACATATTGGGGGATAAAACCGAGTTGAGTGCGTTCTACTGTTACATTGATCTTCATTTGAATAACTACTACATATCATTTGGTACAAATGTAAAGGCGGAGAGGTAGGGGGGGGGAAGTAGTCTCTGGACGTGGCTAATTTATTTTTAATCTTGAGGCGAAAATGAACTACAGGGATAAAACTTATTAATACATTGTAATAACAATATTATTAAAATGATTATGTTACAATTCTGTATCAGTTGCCCAAATATTTCGGTTTGAAGTCAGACACATCGTATATTATTCCTTAAGTACTTTCCTATAAACTGTTATGATGCACACACTTCAAGTAAAGACTGATTTAAAAGGACTCTCCTTTTCATGTACTATTTCTCTCAATTATAGTGCTGAGGCTACGACTGTATGAATGAGATCATTTAAAGGGAACCTTCTCTGTAACTCACACTTTTAAACAAAGTGCATACAATCAACGACTCAAGTAGCTGCGTCTCGCCGAAGCGTACGCGGTCCTCTCCAACTTGTGAGGGGGCACTCGGCGAGTCTCGGCTATGCGAGACGCAGTCCCGCTCTCAATTTGGAAGGTTACGGTGGTGACACAGTCGGCGTAGTTCTTGGGGCCTGGACATTGGGAATGACGTGAAAGGAAGTGGAAAGGTAAGAACTCCCTGAGGGTGGAAGCTAAGGCTATCTCAGGCCAGCGGGCATCACAGCGGTTGCAACACCAGCAGCACGCTATCGGTTGCAATGTTGATCTGTCCACCCTTTGAAAGTTACTCCACTTTCCACTGAATAGCGTGTGGAGTAAAAGTATTGTCCACGGTTTTTCGGTGAGGATGCGACTGACCCTGACGAATAAGCGTGACAACTAATTGCTTACAGTAAGCGCCACGCATTAGTCAAACTAATTAGGAAGGAAGGAAGGGGAGGGGGAGGTTAGAGCGTTATAAGGGATCTTTAAATTTATTATTATTATTATTATTATTATTATTATTATTATTATTATTATTATTATTATTATTTCAGACCGAATCATAAGTGGTTTGAAGAGGGGTATGATACTACTAAAACTAATATTACTGTTATATGAGCTTGGACCTGTGCAGAAACTACAGCCAAGTCAAGATGGCAAGCCATTCAAATGTATTTCCAGACGACGACGGACTGCCGACTGACCGGTAACCGGTTTGCTAATGAAGGATGGGCTATGATTTAAAATACCTAAATCTGTATACAAATACTCAACCATATTGCATCAGTCGGGTTTGAAATATTGGCCAAAACGTGTTTAGGCCCCCAAAAAGTATGTTTACGGTAACATAAAGAAAAAATAGGGTCGGTAGTTGGGCTTTAAAAAAACAACAACACCCCTTTCCACCTTGTGTGCGATTTTTTTTTTTTTTTTTTGGGGGGGGGGGGGGGGGGGGGCTTTTCTTTTTCCAATATTTATTTTTCAAGACGATCACAAAAAAAGTTTAGGGTCGCGCCAAAAAATTAAGGTCGGTAAACGTACATTCTTTTTGGCCTTAGCAACAAAATGACTCCATTGACATTGACCTTTGCGGTAAAACAAATATGATGGCAGGCAGACGGCCACTACATTACATTACATTACATCATGATTGCTTTAGGTCCAGCGGACTCTTCCGAGCCAAATCAGGACCGGACAACCCCTGATCCGCATAAAAGATCTGCTAAAACAACCCTAGTGGTAAAACTGAAAGCTCTCCACCAGCCAGTCACTTTACAATAAAGACATCCCACGGACGCTGAGGCTGTACTCTAATTTATCGAACCCCCGTTTACAATTGATTGATTGATTGAATGATTGTTGCTTTAGGTCCAGCGGACTCTTCCGAGCCAAATCAGGACCGGACAACCCCCGATCCGCATAAAAGATCTGCTGAAACAACCTTGGTGGGAAAACTGAATGCCCTCCACCGGCCAGTCACTTTACAATAAAGACATCCCACGCAGGGGACGGCTGAGGCTTCACCCCAACTTATCGAACCCCCGTTTACAAAAACAAAATAGAATACAAACATCATTATAAATTATCAACAAAACACATACATATAAAATGCCTACATTGCTAAATAATAACATCATAGGAAGCCCTAGTGACCACCTGGCAGAAAGCGTCCAATATTCCCAAGCTGATCCAACAGACCTCATACACAAATGAGTCTTGTCCCGAAAGTGTTTTCAAGAAAAAAGGTAGGTGACTGGTCTAGCGAAGAAGAAGATAGTATAGCAGATTGATAGAACAGAGCAGGAATGAGAAAGAGCAAATGAGAAAAACAGCGGCAGTGGGAATTTAAAAGCACTAAATTTCCAGAAAGTGGGGATACTATTTATACTGAAACCCCCGGCACCCCAACAAGGGTACCGGCCACTAGCCTAGGTAATGTTCCTATGAAGATTGTCCCAAATCCGTTTAGAGGTTCTTGAGATATGGCGTACAACGGACCAACTGACCGGCGGACCGACCGAGAGACAGACAGATCGATATTTTGCTCGTTCTGATTCTCCCGACTATTTCACAGTATTTCCAGATAAGCCTGCAAATACAAATCATTATATGAACGCATAACATAACAAACACGATGACCTGCTCACAGTGATGAAGAAACTGAAACTCCGATCGTATGGCCATGTTACCAGATCATCAGGCCTTGCATAGATCATCCTGCAAGGCACGGTGCAAGGAGGTAGAAGAAGGGTGAGACCGAAAAAGAGGTGGGAGGACAACATTCGAGAATGGACTGGTTGGACACTGAGCGAGGCCATGAGGGTTGCTGACGGGGAAAGCTGGAGTACGCTGGTTCGACGATCATCTGTGATCATCTCCGAGTTACGGGATAGGATATGACAGGATAGGAACATAACGTGAGACACGTAAAGTTTACCCGTTTTCTTCCTTATATGGATAGGCGCATGTCATATGGAGTTTGAACATAATAGGCACATGCCTGAGCACCAGCACCAGCAGACACGCACGCGCGTGTGTGTATTAACCAATCAGTGGTATATACTGAAGAATGGGCGTCGCTTTGGTTATTATGCTAATTAACGAACTCAGATTACACATTGTCTCTCAAGGGCAAATAGGATCGTTCATGGGTCATAGACACTAATATTGTCGTTAAGGTTTTACTACTACTACTGCTACTATTACTAATATTAGCATGTTCTCTGCTGTGTATTATGTGTGTGTATGTATCGTGCGTGTGCGCGAGCAAGGGCGCGCATCTGTGTATTCGAGCACTAGTGTGTGTGTGTTTGTGTGTGGGTGTGTGTGCGTGTGCGTGTGTGTGCGACATGTGACTTTAGCGAAGTGCAACACAAGTTAATTTACATGAAAAAACATTTAAAATTAAAAAAATGTGTGTGAGAGAGCGCGCATGCGCGTGTGTGTGTACTTGATGAAGGAAAGAGAGAGTAAGACAAACTAATGAGCTAATCATTCCTAACACAAACAGGTCAATAGAGATAGAGATGGTTTGCTTTTGAGAGAGAGAGAGAGAGAGAGGGGGGGGGAGTTGAGGGGGGGGGGGGGGGCGGGAGAAGGGGGCGCGAGGAAGAGGAGGAGAAGAAAAAGAAGAAGACGACGGAGACGACGACCGCCATTTTTACCACATTCCAGCCAAAACATATTATTATTTATTCTAGAGTTATGAAATACCATCGAGAAGGGTTCTATCATGGTCAACAAACCAAAGTACAAAACCAACAACAAACTCAAACAATGGGGATAGAACTGTACAGTAGGAAAAACAGAATGTGAATAAACAATAATTAACAAGAAAAAGAAAGTCGATGGGTGGGTGTAGGGGGAGGTTAGTGGTGGAAGAGGGAGAGGGGAAAAGGAGAGGAATAATTCAATTAAAATCCCCATTTATTACCCACTGCAGATACAATTACGCCGTCCTCGTGCAACTCTTTTCCCACACTAGCTATCTACAGCAGACATACAACATGGTCACAATTTCAATCAACATTGGTAGTAACATTCCACAAATTTAGTCGCAAACATCCAGAAACAACTTCTTTTAACCAAAAAGACACCCAAAAAAATACAAACTCTTTTGACCAAATTCATCTAACACATTCTGAAATATCGAAGCATCTTGATGAAAAAAATAAATACCACCAACAAACACCCATGCGTCATTCAGTTAATAAAATGATTACCAGGACCACTAAAGCAGAACACACGCAAACATACGAGTAAATATATATTATACACGCTTAAAAAAAATCTGTAACAAACCAAGTTTGGGGGCAGAAATCATTCCTACGTCACTTCTTTTGACAATCTCTTGACACATACAGGATTTAAAAAAAAAAAAAGAGAATAAATTTGAAATGCGATCTTTGCGTGATATTTACATAAACAAAGCCACAGCGTCTTTAGTCGCGGTCGCGCCGTTCTGTCTGGCGTCGGCTACTGCATCAGCCTCCTCATGGGCCTCCCACAGACACCGATCACTCTTATTTAAACAGTTCAAAATGCAGCTGCCAGAGTTGTTTCACAAACAAGAAATATGATCACATCGCACCTGTGTTAGCTGACCTTCACTGGCTATCTGTGCAAAAACGCATTTAACACAAGCTGCTGTCGCTAACTAAAAAATGCTTCAAGGGGATTGCTCCCGAGTCCAGAAGCTTACATTCCTTCGCGTAGCCTAAGGTCAGCCTCTCGCGTTCCCTATGTAACATAGCAGCTTGACCGAGCGCCTTTGCGCATGCGCCAGGTCAAGTCTGACCGGCCTTTTCACGATTTTCTTAGGCGTCGTAACCCTAATCTTAACCCTAAACCCTAACCCTTACTAAGACTACGAAAGCACTGTGCGCATGCGTCGAATTTTGTAGTGCGTCGATCAATCAGAATGCTCCTAGTCGCTCCCAGTCCAAATAAATACCCGGCCATTTGACGATGTCACACCGGTGTAACATCGCAGCTGGACAGAGTATCGTAGCTTGGCCTGGCGCCAATGCGCACGCGCCATGTCAGGTCGGGCCAGTTTTTTCCCCGATGTTTTTAGGCGTCGTAAATGGGTCGAGCTAACCCTAACCCTTTTTCGTTAACACTGCCAGATTTGAATGAAGCAGTGATCGGTCAGACTACGATAGCACAGCGCGCATGCGTCGAATTTTGTAATGCGTTTTAAATTTCGACCAATCGGAATGCTCCCAGTCGCTCCCAGTCCGCTAGCAATATCAGGCCGTGTTATCGCCCGACACGAGTTACTGCGCTCCTTTAGGTCATAAATGGTACCAGGACAAATATGCTAACAACAAAAAAATATACACCATACTGCCTCGAAATCGAACAGCTCAACACACACGCGCACAAACACACCCACACACACCCACACACTCACAAGACACACAATTCCTTCAAAACGTAACGATCTAGGTTTGGGGTTAATAATCATAAATAAACTATGAACTGTGGAATCATAAACGAGAGGGCAGAGGGAGGGAATGAACTAAAGTAATATTCAAAAATCAACAATACAAAATAGCTACACCTTCGTCTGTGTACTCGACTCTCTCACGCACCCCGATCGTCATTAATTTTTTTTTTCAGTGGAAGCACAGTTATTGTCAAACACATGTACATGTATATATCGAAACACTATGATTCATGAGAGAAGTTGACAATAAAGTGCGTCAGTATGAGATCTCTCAAACTGAAGTCAAAACATGAAATGGGGGAAAAAGCTCTCAAACTGAAGTCAAAACATGAAATGGGGGAAAAAGCTGGATGAATTCACACGCAAACAAAAAAAAAACTTAGAGAAAATTAAAACAACATGGATTGACAAAACAACGATTGAAAGAAAACAAAATCAATACATTACAATTTTCGTTTCATCGAAATTAGAAGTGTCAAGAGGTACACATGTTTCTGCAATTAAATTCTCTTCTCTTTTTTCACTCTCTCTCTCTAGATATACAATCAAAATAATTTCCGATAACCTCTTTCACAGCTAGTGACATTTAATACCAGAATTATCGACTAAAGTAAATGTTTAAAAAAAACACACAAATAATATCAATAAAATTATAACAGCTCCATATTAAAATTATTACTCGTGCATACTTTTGAATAATTACACCGTAGGTATCTAAACGTCACTGTCACACAAAACCAAGTAAGCATTTAAATAACCGATAATGTCAATTGGTTGTAGAGGTCCAAATTAACACTAATTGATTCACATAAAATGTACGCACTTTCAGCTCAATGAAAAACTTCGCTTTGTGCTCGCCTCTGCATATACACACCACAATTCAACATTAAATAACGCACGGTTATTTGACAATTCATACATTCGTTACATCAAAAGGAACTGGTAACTCAAAACAATTTTTTACGGGGATATTTTACAATTTCATATCAATACATCAGAACAACTGGCAATATTACTAATCAGAATGGGCGATTCAAATTTGTTGCAGTTCAGTTGTGTTTTTTTCTTATTGCATGAATTCAGTATGGTCACATGAAAAATATCACTGCAATGGCTTCAAGGGTGGGGTATTCACACACATTTTATAGATAATTTCCTTTTCAATAGTTTCATTACATGCTTAGATCAACAAAGAGCATTTGCCAAAATTAGTATGACCTCTGTATGATGCTGATATATCTCACTAACATAAAACAGGAATTTTGTACAAATGCACAGTGACATTTTCATTGAAACAAGACAACATTGTTTTATTGAAATGTTTATCATTAAAATGATGGCACAACTACTAATAATAGTAATATTTTTTACATTTAGGGAATTAATTTAACAGAAACAAATCAAAAACTCAAAACGAACATCCAAAAGTATTGAGGTTAATTGCTTCAGAAAGCGAACGTCTTGAGGTGTCTCTGCCAAAGATTTGTTGACAATAATTATAACGAAATACCCATTGCAAAAATAAAGTGCAAGATTTCCAATAGTATTTATAGTGAGAGAGTATGACTGCAGCTGATATAGCATGCCTAACAACAAGATCTCAGGCATTTGACATCTTTTACAATTTTATGCATGCACATTGTTGCAAAAAAGAAGAAAAAGTGTGCCTTATGTATGGTGAAGTCAGACCCACAAATTCATGTACATGTACATAAACGTATAATATTTATATGTGCGCTCCAAAAATGTCTTAGTTCTCTGCATAATTGTTTGCTCACGGTCAGTCAGTTACGAACAATAAGCCATGTCACTATTATTATTGTCGTGTCATTTTTTTTTTCATTTCACTGACATGACAATTTTTTTACAATCATTTCACAAATTCACTATGTTGAACTGTCAGTCAATGTGTATCAATCAATCATTTACATAGAGAAATACATGACAGTAAATTCGCGTACATCAATGTAATGATGTGCAATGAATAGGGTTTCGTTTTAGTTACGGTCGCCGACAATCACTTTCACAGACACTGTTCACGCTTCTCTCTGCATAGTCCGTGCATGTTTTTAGCATCTTTGTGTCCATCTTGTTATTTTATTTTTCAATATGACATTTGAACAATCCGATTCAATAACGTTTACATTTAAAACGTCAGAAATACTATTTCCCAATTAAAAAGAGCGTTATCATTAACAAGAACTTACAGTAACTCGGGTCAGATTGGTTTTGGGGGGTAATTATTGCCAGTAAATAAAATCTAGACGTAGCAATCTGACCACTATCGCCCAACAAAAATTATAACACTGACCGCTACTGCCCAACAAATACCACAGATTAGCCGCAGCACCTTAAAATAGCAATACCCCCCCCCCCCCCGCCCTATGTTCCTTACACCACCCCTAAAACCTTATTTCTGATTCTCCACTACCCAACACTAGTATAGACTGGCTACTGTTAATATATAATAACGATTAACTACACCAGTAGCAACAATTGTCCGAGAAACAAGCAACAATAGACTACTCAAAAATCATGTTTGTGCTATGTTTGTTTTTGAATGTTAGGTTTATCCTATCCTATCATATCCTATCTCGTAACTCGAAAGTCATTGGGGCATCACAGATGATCGTTTAACCAGCTTTCTCTTTCCTCAGCAACACTGATGGCTTCGCTCAGGGTCAAGCCAGTTCATTCTCATATGTTGTCCTCCCACCTATTTTTTTTGTCTCTCTCTTCCTCTGCCTCCTTGTACTGTGCCTAGCAGGATGGTCTTAGCAAGGCATAATGCTCTGGTGACGTGGCCATACCATCGGAGTTTCAGTTTCTTCACCACTGTGAGCATGTCATCGTGTTGTCCAATAGCTTGTGTGATGGTCTGTCCGACTTCATCGTTGGTGATGTGCTGGGTATAGGAAATGTCAAGAAGTCTTCTGTAGCACCTCATCTCCATGCTTTGTATTCTTCGTTGTAGGTCTGTTGTGAGGGTCCATGTTTCGCAAGCGTATAGGAAGATGGAGATGACAAGAAAGCCCTGTAGCCTTACCTTGGATGGTCCTGTTTTTCCAAATTGGCTTCAACCCTTTCAGGGCAGCAGCTATTTGTGCGATCCTGGAGAGGATTTTTTGTCGAGACCCATTGTCTGATACAATGGCTCTTAAATATTTGAAGCTATGCACTGTGTTGTGGACTGGCCTTGGATTTTGATGTCCATGTTGATGCCATTGGTGTTGTTGGTCATCATTTTGGTCTTCTCTGCACTTATTTCCATTCTAAAGGCTCTGGAGGTGGTGTCAAGCCTCTGTACCATGGTAGGGATACTTCTACTGAAAAAAATTAAATGAAGCATTACCTCTTTCAAGTAACCTTCCTTTATAAAATAAAAACCAACCAAATGATATTGTTTTTGTTGCATTATATAAGTCTAAATCAAAGTGTATCTACAAAATAGGCTTCCTGTACTTACTTTGAACTCGTTCACTTAAACCTATGAAAACCCTTATCGATATCAAAGCTTAGAAAAAGAAAAACACACAGAAAAACAGTTTATTTGCCCCTCGTCAACTTCAAGATAGGGCAACCATTACATTAACTTACTTTCGAAATTACCCTATTCTCGACAAAGAAACGTAATAATTAATTTGTTTCACTTGGTCTCATCTTTCTGACTAGAATACGATGCCAACCAGAAAGAGAGGAGAGATAACAAGCACTGTCCTCATTCTCAAAATTCATGCCATACTCAAGTTAGTTGTATTACAGTGCAATATCAGGACAGTCCATTTTCCGTGGCTAACCAACTGTGTCTTGAAGCCTTCCCATGCGTCACAAGTGGTCAGTACTACTGTTAAACCGGCTGTCAGTAGTACATAACCCTGGTCAGCCCGTACAGAGTCTGTTCCAGCTCTTGTTTCGGCAAACTCAAACGCGGCAGTCACTCTAGCAAACAATAGTAAGTCACTCTAACCACCATCTCGCCCCTCCATCTCTTCCAGTCACTGGGGAAGTCGCTCAGGCAAATCCTGAATTACGATCAAACGGGTTACAAGAAACCCTTTTTTAACCTTTTCTTACACTGAATCGCTCGGCAAGCACAACAACAAACACAGAGACGGTTGACAGTCCATAGTATCTAAATAACAAAGCAAGTGAACTACGACCCTTTCTTGGCTTTGATGTAGTTTAGCAGTTTTTCGATGATCTTGTCTTGGTCCACGTATTCCAGGATGTGTGGAGCGTTCATGAGCACGCCACACGTCCCGCTGAAGGTTACGGCCAGGAAGATGAAAAGGAGCAGCCGGTCAGTCACTCTGGCCACGTACTTCCAGTCATCCAGCACCTGCACACACAACGCAACCACGATATAAAAAAGCAAACTTAAGTACACACCAAACTCCGTGGCTGCAGAGAAGACATGGAAGCCACGACGTTCTTCATCTCCTATAGGTTGGAACTGACCTTATGTGACAACAGCGTGCGACCCAGAAGAAAACGCAACTCCATTCTCTTTCATTCATCTTGAAAAAAACAATGAAAAAATCGTCTTGCAGACAGAGGGAAATATTATTGCACAATGAAATAATAGAAGTTCCTTTCATATGCTTGATTTGCTAACATTTACAGTGACAACAAAGTCAAAACACACACACTCAAACATTTAGTAAACATGCACTTCTTTATCTGTATTGGAGAGTGAAATTCCTGTGTTATCTTTGATGGAGAAACTTACCCATCAGATCTTAACAGTGTGTATATCCAAAGCCAAAAATAATAAATCGTATGCCCCACCAAGAGACCTAGAGGTGTTTGTTATAGTAGGATATAGGATGACTTACCGTGACATACTCCTCTTCAGATTTGAGATGGTGGTAGATAAACTGCACGGCCTCCGTGGCGCGGTACACCTCGGGCGTCATGCGGAACTCGTGCTGGCTCTCCCTGCTGTCGCTGTTGTCACGAGATCTGCCGTACGTGCGGCGGAAGGCGTGCGTGGACGCGTGCCCATGCGGGCCTTGGCTGTGCGAGGGCTCAGCCACTGCACCGTGGTGCTGCCCGTGCCCATGGGACGCGTCTCGACAGTTCGTTTTCGTGCTGCCCTGTCCGCTGGCAGTGGAGGAGGCGCCGGACGAAGTGTGCAGCTTGCAGTGCGGGTGGTGGATCTCCGTCAGCTCCAACAGGTCGTTGGACGTGCGCAGGTTGACGTTGACGCGCCGCGCTTCGGGCGTGGTGTGTGGTAGGACGGAGGAGGCGTGAAAGGCTTGCGCGGCTTCCAGCGCTCCTCGTGGTCCGGCCGCTTCATGAAGAGGTAGCGCGGCAAGTGGTTGAGGAAGACCACGCGCACCCAGTACGGCATCTGGTGCGTGCGCGGCGTGCGATAGTTGCGGTTGATGATGATGACGGTGGCCAAGATGGCCACTATGTTCATGATAAAAGTGAAGAGCAAATACTTTGCGATGAGGGGGATGGTGAGTGAGGGAGGCAGGATCTTGACACCAGCAACAAGAACACGACCAGGGCCAGCAGGACGGAGATAATCAAGGTGATTTTCTCACCGGCATCGGCGGGCAGCGCGAAGACACAGACACTGACGAAGGAAATGAGAACGCACGGGATAATGAGGTTCACCGTATAGAACAACGTCTTACGCCGCAGCACAAACTTGAACACTAATCATGCCTTTGTTGTCCCCGAACTCGTCCGGGTCGTAGATGATCTCGCCCGGGCA